>JAQQPU010008066.1:25393-36799 GCA_029168905.1 Artemia sp. Kazakhstan ARC1039 | reverse complement strand
ATCATCTTCTTTCTGGCGAAAAATACAGAATTCAGCATTTTTGTAGATAGAACCTTAAAACCTCTACGGTAGGGTTCTGTGGTACGCTGAATGTGATGGTGTGATTTTAATTAAGGTTATTTGACTTTTTGAGGGTGTTTTTCCCCTTTTTCCTAAATAAGACAAATTTTCTCTGGCTTGTAGCTTTCGATGGGTAACATTAAGCTTCAGGTATATTTAGAATCAACATAAAAAGCCAGTTGTTTTGATGTATTAGTTGTTGTCAACATTTCTTTTAGACTTTTGCTTGCTATTGGACCGAGTGATTTCCTTACAGTTCGTTGCCACCAACTACGTGATTCTCAGTAGTTGCTTTATCTTTAGTATTTTTGTTGTTTCTTTTTTGTTTTTTTTTTGCTTTTTCTTTTTTTGTTGTTGTTGTTTCTTTTTTTTGTTGTTTCTTTTTTGTTTTTTTTTGTTGTTTCTTTTTTGTTGTTGTTCTTTTTGTGTGCTTGATACAATGTACTGCAACCGATGCTAGATTTCAATTACATCTGTTTAAATTCTAATTTTTTTCTGGAATATATCCTATGATGCCTCAGAAGTTATGCTCAGTTATTTCTTGTCGTAAACTTACTCCACTTGAGAAACACACGGGGGGAAACTTTCACCTCATGAGAAACTCGCCTCTGAAAATGTAGCCCCCCAGAAAATTTGTAAATGTAGAACTGCTGGAACTTGGATAATAATTTATCCTTTATTATGAAACTTTATTTCACTTGAAAACGAGTGAAAATACTCCTTATGTATAGACACCGCCTGATTGAAAAGACTCTTACAAGAGAAATAAAGAGAATTTGTCTATTAGGCATTATTTGCATTGACATAACTTATCTGTTTTCCTTTTTCTTATTTAGAAACAACTAGAAACCTAGAAAGCTTGAAAATTGATGGACTTCATTTTCAAATTTATTGAAACTTTATTTGGATAATAATTTATCCTTTATTATGAAACTTTATTTCACTAGAAAACGAGTGAAAATACTCCCTATGTATAGACTCCGTCTGATTGAAAAGACTCTTACAAGAGAAATAAAAAAATTGAGCTCCAAATTCTTTCCCTCGTGAGGAATCGAATTTAGCTATACGTATAATAAATTGAGGTGAACCATTGTCTTTCTAAAAAAGCTATTATTTTCATCTTTATCATGACTTGGACCTGACTGGTAAATCAAATTTTGACATTTGTCTCACAAAGAAATTCTTCAGGGAAATCCAGTTTATTCGTTTCTAAGCCACTTTGTCTTATATTTCAGGAAAATATATCAATGGGAAGAATTTACTTATCTTGACCTTCTATATAGTCGTTGATTGCTCTGCTGATGTAACATTCAAGTTTAAATTTAATTTTTATCTTCCCTATTGACCTAAAAAAAAGAAGAAAAATGGACAGTATTAGATGATCATTAACAATGTGTTTTCAAATTTCAGAACTTGAAAAAGTTTAATGAAATGTGGAAACTATGCTTTGAACGAATTTATGTGGTTTGGGGTCAGTAAATGTAGAACTGCTGGAACTGCCGTTGCTCATCCCGTTTTGGGTCTGGAGTAATGTTGCAAACGACGAGAATAAGAATTGCTTAAACCCTTAAAAATCCTTCATTTTAAAGGCGTCGCAAAGCAGAAACTGAATTTCCCTCTTATTATAGTGAATTGAAGCTATCTGAAATTATATCTGAATACTATCTGAGATACTATCTGACATCCGAGTAGCTGACAGGTTCAGTTTTTAAGATTTTCAAACTGAAGCAAAGGCCTTTTTTCTCTCTTTTTTTTGAAATGTACTCTAATGCTGAAAACGTCTTATGTTGGGAGCAATGGGCTTAAATCGTTCTTCTTAGGAAACGGTGTTCAAGTATTTGTTTTAGATAAAGGAGTTTAAGCCGGTTTCTTTTGGCGAACCTGTCATCTCAAACTTAACAGGGAAGAAAAACTAAATTCATAAATCTCTTAATTTGTATAAAACTGTAGGTGTTGATACGGTTCAGCTTTTGTGAATGCTTCTATTTCTTAATAGGAGATCCATTCTAAACCCTGGCTCTTGCAATTTCTCAGGCGACCAAGGGATTAATTCTTGTAGCTGGGAAGAGCTGCGTGCAGAACACTGATAATATGTCTTTTTTTGTGATGTAACCAAGAAAGTTTGATTTACGCAGATAAAGGCAATTCATAATATGATCAAAAGGACTTTCCAAAAGTGAAAAGTGTGCTTTATTACTTCTTCCACCCAATTATGCAACTTAGCTGAGGTAATTTAGAAGACTGTATGCTACCCATGGGCGTGCATAACAGTGGTTAAATGAAGGGGCGGTCACAACTTTCCTGCAATCTTTTTGCTGCATATTAATATAGAACATGGTTGTTATAGAAGGTTGTTATTGTTATAGAAGTGAGAGTTTGGATTACAAACTGATAACCTTGTTTCTCCAATCAAGATACAGACCTTAACAGTCTTGGCTGCTCACACTTCTCCTGGAAACCGATTGTGGTTTAGGATTGACAAAAACGGAACTTGAAAATTATTCTATCCCGCTGATATTTTAAAATCCACTTCTACAACCTGAATAGTTTTTTGGGAAATGTCTACAATTTACCATGTTTGCCCAATCTAAATAGCCCTATCTTTGAAAAAAAAAATCAACTGCAATTTCAAGTCGAAACAGAACTGAAATTACGGAAATTGCTTATGTTGAATGAATAAATAGAATCTAAAGTATATTCTAGGCAAGTCCCCAGACCACTCTGTCTTAAAGTTATTTTATTGCTCAACCAAATATAAAAGTCACAAGGGCCATAGTTACAGGCGCGAAAGCAAAAAAAGGAAATAGCACTGAACTCTAAAAAATCGATATCATCCATTGTACGGGCAAAGCTGACTCAGGTTCATGGCCACTTGGATATCTTCCCATACTTCAAGTATTTATTTGATAGTTACTTTAAAATTTTTGCTAGTCTTTTTATTTTCTGTTATCCGCTTTGAAAATCTCACTACTTGGGTCTCTCACACAACTGATTTTATACATGAAGTAATGTGGATTTTGAAATAGAATTTTTGGTCTGTTGTCTGGTCTGTCATACCGTAGGTAATTTGGTGAGTTGGGTTATGTTCTACTTTCAGTTGTAGTTTATGATTCACCTATTAGAATATAGGTTTAAGACATCTTTTTTTTCAAATATGTATACTACTGTCTTTACTATCTGAATTAGAATTGTACTCAATTCTGCATAAGCACTTGTACAACATACGTCACTAGGTCGTTAAAGTTTATTCTAAATAAATGCATCTTTTGTCACTTGATGAATTTGCCAAAAGTTGCAATGGCAGAATTTGTAGGTAATAGTTGGGAGTAATTACTGTTTATTTTAGCCTTTTCAAACTAAGTTCTCGCCATTTCAGTTTCTTGGTATGTAACATGTGTGATTTTAAAAGCAAAGAAGAACATACTATTCAATTTTTTTTTTACCGACACGTGTGACTATAGTCTGTTTTGGGCATAAACTCGAAGTAATTGAGGTGAGTTTACATTCGGGTGCCTTAATTGTATTTCTTGATGTATAGCACATGCCTGGTCGATCATCTTTGGCTGTGAATCAAATATTGCCACCAACTTCTCTCCCTTTATAACACCTACTACTAGAAGGTGAAGTATTGTCATAGCCTCTTATCACTTTACAGCTGTTTACGCCCGTTTGGTAAATGCAGTGAATGAAATTGAGAAGCGCATTCCCTTCTCCCACCATGATCGTCTTGGATATTTGACCTTCTGTCCTACCAACTTGGGTACAACCATCCGTGCTTCCGTCCACATCCAACTTCCAAAACTCGCTGCTGATCGCAAAAGATTGGAAGAAGTTGCCTCTAAATACAATCTCCAGGTAAGTTACTATTACCGTCATCAAAACGCAGTAAAATGAGGTTTCAGGGTCTCCCCCTCCCGAAATTTTGTCCGACTCGTAAAAAGGTAACAAAGTTGCATATAAACAAGTTTGTGATACGTTTAAAAAAAAATCGTAAAGCCCTCCCCCCTACAAAATCCTGGATACGCCCTTGGATGAAAGAGTGCTCTTGAGTTGTATTTTCATTGTGCTCTTTGTTTACTTTATTTTGCTCCCATAATTTAGTCATGATCGTCACAGTTATGTATTTTCCGATGCCTTTATCATATTCTATGATGACGAGTTAATGAAGGGTATATTTTCCATATTCTATTCAGATTTTTGTAGAAATGTGGGCGGGGCTCGATAGTCTCGAAATACCTGTTTAAGTCGTCTCTGGTTATTTCACTTTGAAGAGGGTAAAACCTTCCACATTTTCCACAAGTCTGAGAAAGAGGAGGGAAAAGTGTCTGCATTTTGGACGATTTTTCAAGACTTTCTACTTTTTTTTTAAGTATCCTAGCTCTAAATAGCCATAAGAATCTATTTTATGCCCTCTTTAAAGTAGATTAATAGTGGATTGGTTGGTCTAATTTATGTTTCTGGTATTTATTCTTAGCTCGGAGTGGAATAAGTTACGAATAGTCTACGAATTTGTATATAATTGGGTGAAAAAAATTCTGAAACCTTTTCAGTCCAATTTTCCTTGAATGTTCTTACTCTCTGTGCACTTTCCTTTTCCATAAAAAATCCTTTGAGGTATAGTTCTTCTTATCTATGATTCCTTTAAATGAGATGCAGATCTATATATCTATTTTCCCGTAAAAACTTTTTCTCTCTTCGAAAATTCTTCATTTACACCGTTACTTCCTTATTTTCTAGAATGAATTGATAAAATGGATAGTTCCTTTTGAGACTTTGGATAGGTTGTGTGCGTATTTTTTTTTATGAAAGCTTTTACATCATCCCAGGCTTATTTTGATAAAAAAAGAAGAAAAAAAAATATTAATTAGATTTGTTTTAATATACAACCATCACAGCAGTTTCTAGTAGGAAAGGAAAATTGAAATTCTGATAAAGACGTTTTGGTTATCCAACCTTGAAATAAGCCTTCCCTCTGAAAAACACATAAGGAGGGGTAACAGAACTATTGTACATTGTTTGTCTGATCTATTTTCATTTATGTTAATTCCCTTATCATTGGGTTCAAAACAAAAGGGCGTATCTCAGGTTATCAACGCGGAATTGAAAATAAGCTGGTCACGACAATAGCTGAGGAACTAAAATGGTGGGTTAGAAAATTACACCTATATTGAATTAGAAAAAATGTAAATGTAACAATTAACTTTGTTGCTGAACAATGTCGCTTTATGTTGGTATACTGCTCAATTAGATCATGGTTGTTAGGGTAAATAATCGCTTCTCGGACAATATTTCATCTAATATCTAACTGAATTCATGTAGCTAGTCAAAGGAGAAGAATGGGATGAAGATTTACATTCCTCTCAGTATTATAGCCAGCAATGATTGTAATCCCCACTTTGGACTAAATCACTATAAATCATTCAACTCTCCGAAAATGTGATCATCTCATTTTTACCTATGCTGTCATAAAACCAATATCAGCCACAGGCAGTGGTGTCAATTGTGCTAGGGGGGCATTGAAAAATACCTTTTTTTGTTCATTTTTATTAAAAATTGCCCTTCTCTTGTAATTCGGTTTAGAAATTGAAAAATACGACCAATTTGCCCCCCCCCCCCCTGTCTTAAGGGTTGAATTTTTTTTTACTCACCCCTAAATTTTCGTGAATTGACGCCACTGCCCACAGTACGACAATCGACGATTTGCCATGGTGTTTGAGCTGAAGTTATTGAAGGTTTTTTTTCGGTCATGGATGGTTTTCCCTGTCTCCCATGAAATGCTTCTGCAAATGCTACCATTAGATTAAACGCCAAAAAGGGGTTCATGTTATTCATAAATCATTTTTATAAATTTCTTGGGACCTGCTATTTCCGTTTCCAACCCTGTAATATAATATAGGGATTGATGAAGAATATAAATAGTGTTTTGTTTTTTTAGTATCACATTTTTAAATGAGCATACGTTTTTAAATTTAAACTTAACAATTCAAAAATTGAAATTTAACACTCTTATAAAAGCCGTAAAAATTTAGAGTAGCCAAGACCCAGGGTGTTTTTTTTTGCAGTTAAAAAAAGTTTGAAAGAACAGAAGATAAGTCTGCGAACTAAGATTAAAATATTAGAAGCTACAGTGATGACGGTGGTCGAGTTTGGTTCTGAAGTGTTGGGGCTGGGGAAGACGGAGGAGAATTTTTTAGATGTTTTCCAGTGAAACTGTCTTCGCATAGTCGTGGGCACAGTTTATATAATTAGCAGTATGATCTTTCCCTATCTCACCCATTATAAAAACCCGGACCGAGGTGCGAGTGCTCCAGAGAACGTATAAACACAAGCGACATTAGATCTTTTCACGGGTAGACAAAGTATAATCACCTACGGAACAAGTACTGACAAAACCACTTGGCCGGCTCACCAATAAGTGGACAATAAGTGCACAAACAAGTGGGAGGAGCTTTTTGTTCGCACCGAGAATGAAGAGCCAGAAACCGGTAAACTTACTGCTAATTATATAAACTGTGGTTGTGGGTATCCGTTTGACTGACCTTATATCAAACAAATAGATGTACGAAAATGTGATTCAATCTGGCTTTATAGGGCTATAGTGATCGAGATGGTCTGGACTTATTTTGCGGATGAACGATGACAGATTGTCGAAGATCGCACATTTCAGCCATCCTTCTAGAGTCAAACAAAAAACAGGTTGTTCCCGAATGGGGTGAGAAGAGGTCGCCAGGAAGGATCTAAATAAAATTAAAACTTCATGGGAAAGGGTGTAAAAAGGGAAGCTTAGAATAGATTGGGATGGAGGAGTAGCGTGGGCAGCTGTGTTGGTTTGAGGTGGTTCGGTGCTGCACTGATAATCTAGTACTAGTAGTAGTACATATTTTCAAATCTAATTTTTATGAAAATGTGCTAGAAAAATTACCTTAAATGTAAGAACTGTTTAGAAAGTACAACGCTTGCAAAGCATAAACGTTTTCACAAGTTTTTAGTTTATTTTTACATAGATATTAAAAAAAGAAAAAAGAAAAATCAGTGTAGTCTACTAAATTGACGTGCTAACGTAACATTTTCCTGAAAGAAATAGAATTTATCTTTTGGCAAAGTTCAGTATTGCGTAAAAAAGTGCTGGAATTCCCATTTACTTTGTTCTTGACCGTTTAAATTCGATTATTACAATATTACAGAGAATTTTAAGCAATAGTAATATGTATAATCTATTAAAACTTTGACAATTAAGTCTGAACTATCTCTAGAATATAGAATAAACTTCTTAAGTATCCTTAAATTATTCCTTTGTATTTTACTCAAGGCATTTAACTTTGGCTTCAATTTAAGTTTTTACCTTGCATTATGAAGCGAAGACTAATAAATGCTTATTACCATGGAGATTGTAAATAACTTGTGTCTATGAAAACTTTAATCTCGGAAATAGAAACCAATGACAATTTTTAATGCCTCACTATTACAATTGAATAGGCTTATTTAGAAAATTCATTCTCTTGTAAAGACATTACAGAATCACGTTTTATCATTGATTCTGTTGGGAATTCTAATCACATTGGCATAGATCGTGGACTTTTTTAAAGTCATAAATAATTTTATTTTAGTAGTGTGTCATTTTAAGTACTTTTATCATTTTCCCCCTTCTTCGTCATAATGTTGTTTATGAGTCATCTTTTGTCCATGTAACCTAGTAGCTTGGAACTGCAATCGCTCAAAACTTTTAACGCTGTAATTTGTTTTGATTCTGGGCCATTTTTCCACTCAATAGGACGTGCCAGTCCTTTCAGTGTTTTCATTATGTAGGAATTACCATTTTTGCTTGATTTTTTTTTCCAGAATTTCGGAGAGGTTACAAAAAGGAAAAGAAAGCTCAGTTGTCATATTGAGTTGCTACCTTACACTAAAAAAAAAAGAAAAAAAAAGTTTCTCGAAAGAATTTGTGTAAGTGCACTTCCTTCCCTCCTGCTATGCTATAGTAATCATAGTTTAGAGTTTCGGCAGAATTTCAGTCTTTTTCAATATATTGCAAGCTGTAACAGTCATATAAAAAGCCTAGCTTCTGTCCAAATACCTAATGGCTAATATTCTATGTTATCCCCTTGGGGCCTAAGTTCTCTGATCCTCAGAAAAAAAATAAGAAGAAACGGGCACGTAATATCATAATCTTTAGAAAAGAAGTTGATTTAATGGTGAAATTACTAATGATTAATAGCATGTCCTGGTGGAAACTGAGATCCTAACGATCATAAAAAATGAATTAATTCCATTCTGTCGTTTCGCGTGCCAAGCATAACCACCTCGCAAAAAAGAAAATGTTATTTTTTCGTATATTAGAGCAAGCTGTAAGTTTTAAAATGTATTACATGTTAATTAAATGTATTACATGTTAATCAAGGCAATCTTGGGACCCCAGGTTGAGTATAAATCCTCCTCAGTGTCGTTTTTAGTAAATAATAATCCAAAAAATTAATAAATTGCCCTTATATTTTAATATTTTATTGGCTATTAGGCATTATTAGCATCGACATAGCTTATATGTGTGCTTTTTTCTCATTTAGAAACAACTAGAAAGCGTGAAAATTGTTGGAATTAATTTTCAAATTTATTGCAAAAATATATGTTTTTGGTCATTGTTGGCCAACAAGAAATCAGGAGGTCAGTGCTTTATCTTTCCGAGGATCTACAATGAATTGTTGCCAGATTTTTTTTCGTCACAACTGGATGAAAAACGTCTAAAATGCGCTTGGATTTCGAAGGGCCAACTTTTCTTGCAATCAGGGCTAAGACTAGCAGGGATTTTGTGGTTACTCGTAGTCCTATTCCTGAATGGTAGACTTTTCTTAGTTTTACTTACACAATTTGTTGCTCTATGACTCAACGTGTTCTTTTCGTTCATTTCTGGTTATGTTAGGATATTATGTAATCACTAACACTAATCAGAATCTGTATGGGAATCTATCTATATGATCTTATTTAATACATATCTAAAATTGATCGGACAATATCACGCTGACATCCTTGTTAAATGCTCAAAATAATAATAGGGATAATAACATATGGAAAAATAAAAACATTAAATCCAATTATTATGACAGATGCATATCATTACTCATTATTCCTACTCCCACTCTCGTAAAAACACCTTGCCTCTTTACTCTATCTTCCAAGCCTTTTCGGCAACAAACTTTTTCTATATGATCCAAAAAGGCAACGTTTAAGCTAATCCTCTGTTTAAATACAACTGTCATCATTCCCAGTATGTAAACTCAATCTTAAAAAAAAAACTAAATATTAACATTTCTATTCTATCATATCTCTTTATGTATTTTTACAAGTTTTTTTTTTCGTCTCCGTGATTCAAAGAAGAATGTTTACAATATATGACGTAAAGTTTGTTTTGCCCGTAAAAAAATCAGAAGATATATTTGAAGTCATGTTTGCACTGGGAAAAAGTGAGAATAATTAATACTTTTTGACACGTAATAATGCCAAATCGATTGTCACCCTAGTAACTGGACAAGCTCGTTTTTCACTTGAAAATGGGGGCTTTTTGCCAAGGCTGGTAAGGCTAATTTATCAAGTTAATTCGTGCAAATTTCGCTTTCTGATGTATATACTGTACTTGAAAAATAGTTTTGGATTTCAACATTAAAAAAAAGAAGAAAAAAAAACAGATGTTGACAGATAAAAGAAAAATAACATATCCAAATACCTTGTTGTTCTTCGTTTTTTTTTTTTTTGCATTGGAATAGAACAAAATACTGTTTATTCTTTGGATTTTGTTTTATAATGAAAACGAGGGAACATCAAAGTCACACATATCTAGTATATTATGATTTTGAACGACTTCAATATCACAAATTTTGTATTCGTTACCAAACACATTTGCCCTCTTCAATTGGGTCTGATTCTCTGTATTTTAATTTTTACCTTTACTGAAAGTTTTTTTTCCTTTTAACGTTACGAAATAAAAAATAAATTAGCCAACTTTCGAAGAAAAAACTGAAAGAGGGTCAAGGTCAGAAACCTCGTTCGCAGTTTATTCTTCAGAGCTTCAATGAGACCAGTTGGAATGGTATACCAACAAGGTCTTTATATTTAAGACGAGACACAGGCTGTTTAGCGTAGCTCGGCCTCAAGAAGCTGCTGGACCAAGTGCTTTCACTCCGTTCTATCTTCAGTAAGTGGTCGAGTAAACTCAAGCCGTGCCTCGATCCACTCGTGACTATTCTTCTAGAATTCCCAAGAGATTCTGCATCTTCTCCAATGACGTTGTGCCAAGATTTAATCGGACCACCTATTTTTTCATCCATGAAGAAGGGTGTCTGCTAATGGTACCTGGCCTATCGGGGTCTCTTCCTGGGGTTAAAGCTGTGATGTAAGCTGCATAGACCCTTGCGCCTCCCTTTATTGTGGTAATTATTTCAAACGCTTTTCTTGGATTTTCAACCGGTCTATTTATCGGGATTGAACCCATAGAGGAAAGGAGCAATCGAACGAAACTTTCAGTCAATTAACCGAGGAAGAGAAGCATTTTCATGATCAAACAAACTATTCCATATCTACTATTAAAATATGTAAATTCGCCTTGAAAGGTAAACTGACAGATCAACGTAAGAAAGGCACGATTTAAATTGTAGAGACGTTTTTAAACAGGCTTTTATTGCCATGACTTAGAAGCAGAATTTCTTCTGCACATGCAATTTCTGACAAACATACCCAACCCTAAAACAATTAAATAGGCAGTGTCTGCTGGCACGAAGTTAAACACATTTAAATATACTAAGACACATAACAGCTCTTTCAGGAACCCCTTTGAAAATGGGGATGGGATTCAAAAGCCCCCCCCCCCTCTTGTATTTTACCCCTAGTAAAGCACTAGCCATAGCATATCACGATTACGTTTCTGTTTGGTCCTAAAAATTGCTCTAGAGGGAGGGAGAACGATCACAAGTGACCCAAAGAAACAATCAATTACTGCTTCAAAGTTAAGAGGTTTTACTAAAAGGTTAATATTCTATAAAGGTGTAGTGGTGCTAGATCGTATTGTCTCGACGAATAGAGCGGTTTTGACACGATTTCAAAGCGATACAACATACGACTTACTGAACAGGAAGGAATGGTTGAATTAGATAGTAAGGTACTATAATGGAAGAAACAATGTCCTGAGAATGGAAATGTACTAAAGGATATCAACAGATCTTTAGTTGGTATTTATTGAACCATTTAGACTTTAATGGAAGTGTTTCTACTGTCGGCCTTTTCATTACCCCGCTAAACCCGCTACAATTGGTAGCTCGGGCCTTTTACCCTTACAAATGTGCCATTGATGAATATATATAT
>JAQQPU010008066.1:0-24993 GCA_029168905.1 Artemia sp. Kazakhstan ARC1039 | reverse complement strand
TGTTTAAATCACTATTACTACCTCTTTATTCTTCATGACACTAAAAGCGATCATCATGTAATATCACTCTCTTTTGTTTATCATACTGTTTCTGCCGGGAATTAAAGTCGTGATATTTCCATATTTCTCCTTGACTTTCTTCTTATATCTGTCTGCTGTAAAATTCGATAAGCGAAATGAGTGTACTAGGCTTGTCCACCTCGATGTATTTCTCTTTTTCTTCGTAGAAAAGTGTCATAAGCATACCTTCACAGATGGGGAATAGGGGGGAATTACCCCTGAGATTGGTTCGAAGAGCGTCTTTCCCGAAAATATTTATAAGATTTGCCCTAAAGATGAACTTCATTTCGATTTTAACCTCCCCACAAGGTCAGACTTATGTGTATCCATGGTCAGAAGGGAGGATAAGTTTATATTCAAATGAAAATAAACAGGACAATTTCCCAGTTTGTTCCCGCGTAATAAGACAACCAATCAAGTTGGTTCAAGATACGAGCGGAGAAATAAAATCTTAGTCAGAAAAAATATCCTGAGCATTTATATGAATAGCTATCAATCTAATTTATTGGAGCCTTCGCAAAAATTCCCCCTCCCCCTGGATTACTACAATGACAGTGTTGGGCCTTAACCTTAGGAACATTGTGACTTGAATAATAGCTTGTAATCCTAACATTTCATCTGTGACGGAAAGACAAAATAAAGAACCGCAACATGACCATTCATTGGTGATACATAATTCTCCTACCAAGATCCCTTGTAATGTAAAAAAATAGCCAAGGTCTAGATTGTCTCTTTGTTTATCTTCTTTTTTTGTAGTTGAAACCAGTTTGGAGGAATAGGAAGATAAGTTGTTAAACTAATAATATAAGATTTAAAGCCTCAATACTAATAGTGGTCAAATATTGCTTTGAATTGTGGGTGATCCGAAAGGTTGAGATATGTTTGATGTTTTCCAGAGATTTTTTTTCTAAGGATAAATTTAGGTACCCGTTTGACTAACGGCAAATCCAACCACAAGCAGAATAAAAAATTGATTCGATACCATTTTCTATGACTGTAATGAAAGAACAGGGTAAGATGGTCAAGTCAAGTTTTATGCACGAGTTTGAAGAATGATAAACTGCCAAAAATCGGGCTTTTGACCATCCATCCAGCCCAAACGAAAATCAGGGGCCCTTGAATGGAATGGGAAGAGGTCATAAGAAGAACAAATAAACTTTCAAATGGGGATAAATCCATTTATTTAGACAGTGAAAAAACAGGTACAAAAGTCTAGACATTTCGATCACAAATACAGCGACCGTCTTCAGTAGAAATACTAAAATAATAAAATTGAAACTAGCATATTTATATACAAAAAAATAAATAACTTTTAGGGTCATTCTCAAAATAATGAACTTCTGGATTATTCACTAAATTATTTTCAGAGAGAGTTCATTCAAAGTTTTTAATGTAAATTTTCTTCTTTAATCTTGCCCAAATGTAAAATAAATTTCCAATGAAAGTGGCAAAGCCTTCCGTGTCTTCTAATTGCAAACCAAATGTTGAGTTTATAGATGTTTACTGGGTTGGTCTCATTTCTCCATATATACGACGTATTTTCGACATAACGCCTTTAAATTAGGTGTTATTTTCTTAGACCAAACTGCCGTTCTAAGACGAACAAACAAACTTATCAAATGAGAATAAATCTATTTATTTAGACAGTGAAAAAACAGGTACAAAAGTCAAGATATTTCGTGATAACCAGATAAAAAGGTACAAAAAAGTCTAGATATATCCAGATAAACAGGTACAAAACAATCCGGAAGTTCATTATTTTGTGAATGACCCGAAAAGTTATTTATTTTGTTGTATATAAATATACTAGTTTCAATTTCATTATTTTAGTATTTCTACTAAAGACGGTCGCTGTATATGTAATCGAAATATCTGGACTTTTGTACCTGTTTTTTCACTGTCTAAATAAATGGATTTATCCCCGTTTCAAAGTTTATTTGTTCGTCTTAGAACGGCAGTGTGGTCTAAGAAAACAACGCCTAATTTAAAGGTGTTACGTCAAAAATAAGGTCATAAGAAGGGATTTATCATCGGGGGGTTGTAAAGAACGAAGTTGTAGGTAGATTGGGCGGCAGGAGGAGCGGGCGGAGTGGCGGTAGCCTTGGGGGGCTTAGTGCTGCAATGTCTTGTTGTTAATAGTGGCGACAAATCCACTTTTGATTGAACTTCGTCTACCTATAGACTAGTCAGGTGAGTAACGTTTTCTCGCTTTTTTTATTACGAGAAAGGGGCTTATGCTTAGCGCTTCATACTAGGCAAGGTGAGCATGAATGAATATTAGGACATGTCTCTTGAATTGGAATCTTGGTAACTGTGCAGTCTTTTCTTTCAGTTATCTCTATTCCAATATTATGTATGACTTTTCGTCCTTCAGTCCATTTGCAATCCTTGTAAAAATTTTTTTTAGGTTCGTGGAACCCGCGGTGAGCACACGGAAGCCGAGGGTGGAATCTACGACATCTCAAACAAACGTCGTATGGGACTTACTGAATATCAAGCCGTCAAGGAAATGTACGACGGTATTGCTGAGCTCATTAAGCTTGAACAATCCGCTTAACTGCTTACAACTTGGCATTTGGCAACACTTTGTTTAGAAAACTTCCGGGCTTATAGTTCGTCTTGAATGTGATATAATCCCTGATATTGTTGAAAGTTCGAGCTGAAGTCTTGCAATAAATGTTTTACATAATATTGCCTCTTTTAATGAGTTATTAACAAACCAAAAGTTTCAGTTGGATGTTGATAGCAACAATACAGTATGATATGGTTCCCATAGAATCTAAAAAACAAAAACGTGCTGTATCCAGGGGGGAGGAATTCCCCCCCCCCCCCCTCCTCCGAAATTTTTGGCCGAGTCGTAAAAACGAAGCAAATTACATATAAACAAATTTTTGATGCATGTTTTCTAAAATTTATTATAATCCCCCTCCCCCCTAGAAAAAAAACACTGGATACGACCCTGATTCTGTCTGTCTATTACCCTCTGACAACACTTTTGTTAGTGTGTGCTTTTTGGCATCCTTTGTCTGTAAAAATTGTTACTGTTTTAAATTGCAAAAAAATGTTATAAAAAATTATAACAATGAGCTTTTCAGATCTTCCCGCTTTGACTAAAACAAAGGGACTTGGGGCAGTAGTCTTGAAAATCTTATTTTGACGCTGCATCAAGGCATAGTGTTATTTTTCTTTGGTAAAATAGAGATTTGGTTTGCAAACAGTAACACGATGCTTTCCAGCAGATAAATCTATTTATTCTTCTGTATGGAAATTATGAAGATCCTTCTGGGTACTACTGACTGAAATAAACGTATCGTTTTTTTTTACTGAATTTAACTCTTTAGAAATATTTTCCATTATGACAGGTCAGGGGTGTAGTTCTGTGAACTGTTTTCATGGCATAAGCTGTCTTTTATAGTTCAAATGCGAAAGGAAAACACGTTTTTCCTGTTTAAATTTTTAAACAAAAGTTTAAATTTACTCCAAATTTTTCGTCAGAAGTATAGTATTTTTTAGAAAAAGTACTGCCGAAACACTATTTAAAAATAAAGTTATTATGGTAAAATTTTTGATAAAATGTACTAAAAATATTAAAAATGTACTGCAGATTGCTACACAGGATGGGATCATCCATCAAAGAAAGGAGTTTAAAAATAAAGCAAAAAGTTGCACTGTCACAGAATTCTTCTGGGGTTCAATCGATAATTCAGATCATCTGATAATGCCAGTTATTGGGAGATAAAGTAAATGAAAGACCATACAAATGTCAGTTTTGGAAAACACTTTAAGCATTACATCACCTAGCCTCAGCTTTTAATTTGACTCATTTCAAACAATTTCTGAGAGATTCATCAATGTTTGGATGAAAGCACAGTATATAAATTATAGGCAGTATGATCTTTCCCGATCTCACTCAGTATAAAAACCCGGACCGAGGTGCGAGTGCTCCAGAGAACGTAGAAACATAAGCGACATTAGATCTTTTCACGGGTAGACAAGTCAGATTTCTCTTGAATGCGAAACCTGGCTTCAACGTTGGAACACTAAATTTTGAAGAAACTAATTTTAAATTAATATATTTCAATACATATATGAAAATGGTTAATTAGTAGTGCAATGTTATTATTGGATGTTTCTAGGAATTAAAAGTAGGTTTCGAAGTCTCAAGTTGGTTTCAAAGGCATTTTGAGAAAGTTTCTGCCAAAATACGTGTTCCAGGGTAATTGGACCGCTGATGGCAGATCAAATGTGAGGAGCTGTTTGTACGCGCTAATGCAAGAATAAGTGGGAGGAGCTGTTTGTTCGCACCGAGAATGAAGAGCCAGAAATTATCTGCGGTAAACGTACTGCTATATCTTTATACTGTGGATGAAAGTTATAACAGGAGGAATGTAGCTTGAGGAGCAGATCCACTTTCTTCCTCTTTAACACGCTGAACAGAGGAACCAGCAATTGCAGACAAATAAGAAATTGAATAATGTGTGACAGCATTTCAATTAGTTTCATTAAGAGGGTTTTACTTTGAGATTAATTTGCCAAAGTCAATAAGGGCGATAGAAGTGCCATATATTTTGGTGAGTGGATCATTCGAAGGGCTCTCCGCTCTTTTGATTCTAACCTTTCCCCGGATTGGGAGATCATATCTTGGAAAAAAGGTTGGAGTTATTCTTTGTCACTCTGCAAGTGACTGATGGAGATTATCGTAGTTAGAGGCTCCACCCTCAGATGGAAAATTGGGTAAGCAGTTGCGAAAAAAAGATTTCATTCTAAAACGTTATATAGGGCTTTTGATGAGTCCTTCGTGCGTGTTTCATAAATGCCAGTGCTACCTTTAGTTATAAATTAGACTTTGAAGCTTTGCTACAACATTAGAAAAGGAGTAATCCGAAAAAAAACTTGGATCAAACAATCCATGATAACGAACTATAAGTAAGGAGCGAATCGAGTCAATAGTAACCAAAATTTAAAAAAATATTGTTGCTGAAGGATGGGGGTAACAGTCCAGCTCTCATTGCGGCAATCTTTCGCTTTGTAGCATAAAACACTACATTAACATACCTGCCGACAGAGGTGGAAAAGCCGAGGCGGGGCATCATGAGCCTCGCCAAGAAATTTCTTAGACCGGGGGGGGGGGGGGGTTAGCAAGTGCTATCAGGAGCTTTGTTTTCAGCGATTTTAAATCGCAATATTTCTTATTTATATGCAACATTTCAATGTATTTAAACGTCTGAGAACCCTTTTTGTAAAGCTTGTAATGGCTTCAGTTGCATAGAAGATCAAAACCCACGCGGAATTTCAATCCATATAAACAATAATACCCTTCACCGTCCATCTGAAATTCTAACATTTTAATACTTAAGCAGGACAACTGAAAAACGGGGACGCTACCAAAACATATTGATGTATACAATAGAAATTGGAGGCTGATGAGGCCGGTAGCCCACATTATATCTTTGTTAGGCTTGAGAATTATTTTAAAAATGATCAGTAATTAAATAAAAAAAAAAATAGCTGAAAGAAAAGAGCAGCATTAAAACCGAAAACGAATAAAAATTGTTCCGTATGTTAGAGGGGGGCTCTTCCCTCCCCATCCCTTGCTCTTTACGCTAAAGTTTGACTTTTTGTCCCAATTCTGCGAGAATGACAGTTGAAACATAGGGCTGTTCAAATGGAATAAGAACTTTTTTAAAGCACCAAAAATCTAGTGTAACAAGCGAAGGATTGAGGATGGATGAGCCCCCCTCACATGCGGACTAGCTTTGTTCCTTAAGCTTTGATGTTGCTCCTTACTTTTAACTGAAGAAACTTTTTTTTTTATTTAATATAGTATAGTGACCCATCATCCCTTTTTAATCACGGGAACTAAAGAGCCACATCGATGCTAAAACCTTAGAATATTATAGGCACCAAATAGTGCTATTTTAAGCAATCCCCATGCATCTTTTTTTTTTGTCTGAATACTACAAGCTGCCTAGCGAGAGGCTGTAAGGAAAACCCATTTTTCTACCCACGAGCGTTTAGAAAAATTCTATTCACGAGAAATCTAACGATCGCAGGTTTCTCAGTGTAATTTTAGCGACTTCTTTTTAGTCTAGTAATATAGGGTTTTGGGGTTCATGCGGTGCCTAACATTCATCTTTATATACAGAATTAAAGTAGAAACGAAGTGTAATAATATGCAAGTATCTTTAAAATTTAGTAAGCAGGGAAGGTCTACAAATAAGCATCCTACTGCCAAAATAATTAGTAGTGAAAAACTAAAGCGGGGTATGGTTCTTGGTTAGGTTGTACTTGTTAGACTTTTCTTGGAAGATCCTGTTGAAGCTGGTGAACACACAACTCAATCACCCTCAACTCAACTATTTTCAATTCAAACACCAAGCTGCTGTAAATGCTTTTCGAGTTTAGTTTCCAAATTTTACGTTGTCTACTACCACTACTGCTATTAACTAACCGGAGCACCAAACCGCCTGAGGCCAACACAGCTACACACGTTCCTCCTCCATCGTAATTAATTCAAGGCCTCCCTCTTTACAACCTCCTAGGAAGTTCCTATTTCCCTTAAACCTTTCTTTACGACATCCTTCCACCACAACCACGGACGACCTGCTTTCCGTTTAGCCCTAGACAGTTGGTCGAAAAGGACAATCTTTGGCAATCTGTCATCCTTCATCCACTGAACGTGCCCTATCCATCTCAACCTTTCTCTCATTATAGCCCTAGAAAGCGGATTGAGTCACACTTTTTGTACGGCCTAGTGTTTGAAATACGGTCAGTCAGTCGGA
Organism: Artemia sp. Kazakhstan ARC1039; assembly: GCA_029168905.1. Taxonomy (NCBI): domain Eukaryota; kingdom Metazoa; phylum Arthropoda; class Branchiopoda; order Anostraca; family Artemiidae; genus Artemia; species Artemia sp. Kazakhstan ARC1039. The sequence goes on along the minus strand of JAQQPU010008066.1, from coordinate 18,151 downwards.
TACCCAAAGCAATCCATAGACAATTTCTCTGGAAGACATTTAGCAAATCTTCCTCTGTTTTTCGGAGGCCCATGGTTCAGAATCATATTTGACCACTGTCATCACTGTAGCTTTCAATATTCTAATCTTGGTTCCCAGACAAATCTTCCTGTTCTTCCAAAGCTTTTTTCAACTGTGAAAAAAAAAACACCCTGAGCCTTGGCTGTTCTACTTTTAATATCTTACGACTTCCACCGTCAAGATTTTTACCAGTGTTCTGGAACTGCACTGATAGTGCATTGAATTGCGTGGCAGATACAATAAATGCCACGGAGGGTTTCTACAATGCCCTTAATGGTATGTTCATCTGCGCTCATTCAAGTTTATGGAAGCTCTTTGATGGACCAAAGCATGACATTGCAGTTCAACGTTCGGTAGTATCACAGGTTGGTCAACAGCAGGATCAGAAAATTTCAAAATGTAAACTACTTGCTAAAAGGCTTTCAAGGCACGTTCAAACATACCCTCAGAAAGAAAACAGAAAGAGATACTTGAAAGCAATTGCTCATATGCAAGGGTAAAAAAAAATGCTTTGAATGTGAAAATACCCACTAAAATGTTTTTCCATCAACTTTTGCAGATTCCCCCCAAGAAGAATAATGTTGACTTTAGGAACACATTACCCTGTCCTTCCGGTGTTTTTTTGTGTCCCCCAGTGCTTGTTATCGGATCGAAGCTTAAATAAATTTTCTACAAGACAAAAACGTTTACAGTTGTTAAGGAGTTTATATAAAAGAAATAGCAAAAAAAAAAAAAAATAGTTCCAATTGCCCAGACGCATTTTGCTCTCTAGAGTCAAGTTTTTCTCTCTTGGAGTCACCTTTTGCTCTTCAAAGAAATGGCACCAATTGCAATGTTTCGTTTTTTGCTCCTTTTTAAAACGACATATTAAAAAATTCCTCCCGAGACAAAAAATTGAAACAGATCTTAGTCATGTGGTAATTGAGTTGATGGGCTTTGAGTTATGTGGTGGGTGAGCTTTAAGATGGTTGAGTTGATGGTATTTGAGTTGTTTGGTGGTTAAATTTGAGGTAGTTGAGCTAAATGGTACTTGAGTTCAGGGTGGTTCAGCTGTTTGGTGGTTGAATTGTTTGGTGGTCAAATTTGAGATAGTTGAGTTAAGTGGCAGTTCAGGCTGGTTGAGTTGTTTGGTGGTCGAGTTATGGTGGTTGAAATGATGGTGGTTGAGTTATGTGTGAACCGTTGAAACTCAAATACCTATAGATGCAGATTTCTATGAATTATTCTTAGTTTTCCAAACCTGTATTTTTTTGTTTCTCCTTGCCCTGTTTCTTCCATAACCTTTTTTTTGTATTCCCAACTAAATTCGTGCAAAAGACAAATCGTCTAGAAACTAATTTATACTACAAGTCATGCCTTATTCCTTAGTTTTATTCTTCATCATTTCACGCTTTCAGAGAATGAAATAGAATTTTGAATTCTACATATCTATTCATAGACTTAATCTTCGAGTCTAACAAAATGTAAAATTAGTCTCAATGAAACTGTTTTGTAAGCATTACTAAAATCTTCACAAATTTCAATAGAAGGGAAAATGTTTAAAATAATTAAAGTTGGTTTTATCTTAGATTTAATACAAGAGGCAGTGATACATTTTCATGGAAGAAGCTGTAAATTGTAATTGTGCTTTTGCGATCTTCTCGAGCTTCAAATTTAATTCATTGAACTAAGGGGTGGAATAAATTTTGTTTTTTAAATGAAATACAATGGTAGAAGAAGGTGGTAAAATCTTTTAACACATAGTCATACTATACTAATCAAAAGTGGGTCAATAGAATATATGCGTTATCCTAGAAAAATCAATATAATCCTCATTAATTATACGCCAAACTCATAAAATCACGTGAATTAGCCATTTGTAACTGTGACTTATTTAATTTAATTGATATTTAGCCTAAATATATAGAGGGTATTTATTCAACATGTTTTTCAGCTTCAAAAAGAAAAAAAGCTTTATTATTATCACCACAAAAACTACAGAGGTATAATGGCCCCTATTTATAAAAAAAAAAAAAACGAACCTAAGGTAGATTAATAAACAGGTTTTACTCTACTACTTATTAATTTTTAGTGTAGACTTCCAGAATAAACAGCTAAACGTTGCGTGATAGGCGCTTACAGTTAATGTGCAATTTTGGGCAGTCCCTTCTTTCGTCCCAGAAACACCGTTCGTTGCTTCCCCCACCTGCACCTATCACCGCCAACACCCGCCATAAAAACCAACTAGTGCCGCCAAAGTGTCGAACAACCCGTCACAGCAATTCTTTCGTGCCTTTTTTTGTCAGTTATTTAAACCGCCAGTGACCAGTTTTATGCAATGTACTAAACAGCGCCATTTAGTTGCGGCTTCGGCCACGGCTACGATAGTTGTTTATAAATAAATGAGTCTATGAGTCTATAAACATGAAGCCAATCAACACATTCGTTTACTGTGCTAGAATACACCTTTGAGTTAAAAAAAACTTCTTTTTTCGACTTTTTCTCTTTATTCCCTTTCTGTCCATTCGAGATCACGCTAAGGTAAGATATAAACTCACTTTAAACTTCAGTTTAATTAGGCAAGAACAATTTTTATTCAATAAGAACCTTATAAAATTGAGTAAATCTATATCCGGGGGAGCTACTTACTGAAAAAAGGTTCCAACAGGTTTATCTATGAAAATCAATTCGTTTTCTATTAAGCCCCTGGTCTCGTTTCCCTCCCTGCGGCTAATCTCTCCCTTGGTAACCATAATTGGTAGTTGTAACTTGAATCGATCTTTGGTCTGAGATAAAAAGAAATTTCATTGAAGCTGGCCAATAAAATGCCTTTGCTGAATTTGATAGGTTTTTCCTTGCTCCCTTTTTGAAGGCGGAATTTGAGGCTCGTCGCTAAGAATCATCATAACAATAACAAAGGCAACATCAGATATATTAATTCCAGCAAATTAGATTCAGTGTTATACAATTTAATAGCTTCTGAAGGTATAAAACTGAGAGACAAGATTCGGGCCAAAAGAATACCGTTGATAAATTTGATATGTGTCCTCCCTCTGTGCTACTTCTTTTTTCCTCGAGGTTTTACTTGTTGCTAAGAAGAAGCTGTAGAAAAATTGGAAAAATGCTATATAAGAATAAATTTAAACGTATTATTAAATATTAATGAGCATGACCTAGCCAACCTAGTGAAAGAAACATATGATGTAGTCGTCTAGTTTGGGTATCCAGATTCTAGATTTTCTAGGTGAGGGTGCCATCTGTTAACATTGAATTAAATTTCAGTAGCCAAAGTAGTGAATTATACAAAGTTGGTGTATTTCTTGGTGTTGGTGTATGATCCTGCAATTGTTTAGTTTATAAATAAACACTTTGAACCAATGAAAGAATTTTAAGCACTTCGTATTTGCCAGTGCCACGTAATATTCTTCTTTCGGAGTATTTCTTCTGACAGAGTATGCTAAATGCATATACCCTGGCAATTTCAGATGCGAAGTTGTGAGCGGCCTATAAATGTCTTCTTTGATAAATTTATTTTTAATAACTTTGCTGGATAGACAATTTTAGTCTGGAAAAGCTTCTTGGCAGAATTTGGGCCGTATCTTTGGTTTATTTATTATTATTATTATTTTTTTTTAAAGATTTGCTATTCTATGCTAGCATTCAGGTTTGCGAAGTACTTCAAGTATATGAACTTAAAACTACTACTTAAGCAAACAATGAATGTGCCTAGGTAATATTAAAGTATATATATAAAGTATATGTTTTTAATAAAAACAATCCATTTTCTGATAAAAGAGCTAGTTTCGGTTTCCTATTCGTTAGTCGTGGCTGCTGACAAAGAAATTCATCGAAAAACGGAAAACCTGGCTAAAAGTTAAAAAAAAAAGTGGGATAAACGTAATTTGGGGTGCCGTATATTCTTCATTTGAATTGTAAATTGAAATATGATACTCCAGGATTGTGATAATAAAAATGGCCTGAGTAAAATTATTAAAACTATAATGGCATATGTTGACTGGGTTATTTTGCTTCGATGCAACAGCATTGCACTTCAAAAGTGACCATACGCCTGAAGCAAATGAAAAGTTGTTGGTCTGTCGAATGATTTTATTCGGCAAAATCATCGGAAAGATGGGTTTCAAAAACAATTTGAGCATGATGTGGGAAAGCTAGTTTAGTTGCGTGATTAATTACGGAAGTCAAGGTTTAAAACGAGCGAAATTGCATATATGGTAGATTACATGTCTGAAACAATCTGATGGAATTCCAATTTATGCTGGACTGAATTTGCATTGCCATTTTACCAGCTGGAGAAAAATCTGGGGGAGAGACATTTAATTTTAGTTTTCTTTACGCAAAGTTTCAAAGAGTATATTGTTTATGTGTTGACTGTTTAACCATCTGAAGCATAGTCTGGAGTATTTGGGAGAAAACTAGCTACGAAGATACTGGTGAAGAGGGAGGAAATGGCTAAAATAGGGAATTCTGTTGACCAGGGGCCAGTACAAAACTACATTTATCAAAATAACTAGGGCATTGCTTGGTTTTCCCATACTTCACACCAAGAGAACCGTTACATCTGAAGGCTTCTAATACAAAAATGTTTTCGGCTTTACTATTTCTTGTTTCAAAAACATGGCTTTGCTAAAAAAGATGACATTTCATGCCTTGCCACCAGCGGGGAAAACCCTTTTTCCACAATTCTAACGTATCACCTTACAGAAATCTACTGGGAATCCTTTCCTTCTATAATGAAGAAAGAATTACAAGTAAATTTTTGATCTACTAGAAAAATGAAAGGATAGCTGATATTTTCCACTATTTGGTGCAGAGATCAAAGAAACAGCATCTCAAACTTATTGTGGTTGACAGTCTCAATGAGACCCAATATGTTACGTTACTAGTGTTATTGCACCTTCTTTTCCTGTTATTAATTAAAAAATTTTTTTCCACAAAACAGGTTTTTAAAGAAAAGTAAAGGGCTCCATTAAGCCAAAAATGAGTAGAAATAAATTAAAATAATCTTCCAAGTACCACAAATCACCATCGATAAATAAATAAAACCCAAAACAAACAGAAATTAAAATAAATAACAGAATCAAACTCAAAACGACCAAAAATTGACACGAGTAGGGCTGACAACTCCCATGTCTTCTCAAGAACAGAACTTATTTGCACCCTACTGAAAAAAAAAAACAAAAACAAATGACTGTGGATTGTCAGTTTAATATAGACATACTGATATTTATTCCTTAAAGTTTTGATATTTTTTTACTTATTAAAGTAACAAAATAAGAACATTTAAAATCTATTTTGTTTTCAGGAAAGTGTAAATTATATTCTACTCTTAAGAAGACTTGGGGTTGTCAGCCCTGCTTATGCTCATTTTTGCTCGTTTTGTGTTTGACTCGGTTATTTGTTGTAATATCTGTTCGTTTTGAGTTTCATTCATTTATATTGAGTTGAGTGTAGAGTTTCGTGATAGTGGCAGCAGGAAATATGCTTTTTTGGTTTCTTAAAACATATTTTGAGGTGAAAGAAATTTGTTGTTGTTTATGTGGATTTATTTGTGCCTCCCTCCTCTATAATATGCTATGGAAGTTGAAAGTGCTGTGGTATGTTTTTTGTATTTGGTCAAAATGAAATTTACACTGAAGTTAAAATTGTGGAACGTTTTTGTTCTGGGCTTTTGTTTTTTTGGGGAAGGGGAGAGATGATTCCCTTTCTAAGTTATTGTTATTGCGATGTATGGTTTAAATTACTGTTTAGTATGGCCTTTTTCAACATACATCAAAACTTATTGTGTGAGAATTATAATTATTGTTCTGTAGCTTTAAAATAATCTCATATGCCTTTTTGGAAAGCAACATGTTTCGTAGCATTAGTTTGGCATCTATCCAAGATGGCTTTAATATTAGCAACTAAAGCCTAAGCTTTTTCGAAGGATTTGTTGTTTTGTTATCCAATGTTTAGCTGTTAAAATATTTCATTCGAACAAGTAAAACTTGGGAATCACCAAGGAAAACTTTAAACATACAAGTATTTCCCTAATATCCTTTCTAATCTCAAAGGAAAGGAATTTACTGAGGATTCACTCTCTTTTTAGGACGTTTGCATTTCAACACAAACAATAAAAGTAAAACATCAATGCCTTAAAATTTATAAGTAAAACTTATAAATACAAAATTATCAAGAGGTTGAGAAACAGCAAAAAAGAATTTGTTGTAACTAATTTCTTTTTTTTTCCTGAAAACCAATAGTTATGCTTTTTGTAGAAACGATTAGGCTTCCAAAGTTCAATGTCGTTGAGAGTAAAATTTCTAAAGAGCTTTAGACTATATGGTATTTAATATAAATCTTTAAGAAGCCCATTTGGCCAAATTCATTTAAAATGCCCTTGAGCAATTATTCATCAGTAATACGCATAAGCAAACAACTAAAAATGATGGGTGTTTTTCCTCAGCACTATTAGTATACTGAAATCAAAACTGCATTATATCATTTTTTTATATATGCTTACAAAATTCCAAATTTTGGATCCTTATAAACGACTCGTAACAAAGAGTTGAAAATAAGGAGCTCCCTTGTTAATAGTCCCAGAATTATAAAAAATAATATAATAGTTACTATTAAAAGAACCCGTTCTTTATACTGATTCCAAATATGCAAAATTAATAAATTTTGAATTTGTTCATCAGAGTCCAGAGCATTAAAAAACTTGCATAATTCTAAAAAAAGGAGTGGAAAACAGCCCCCCCCCAGAAGGTGTAGTCTCGATAAAAATTTATGGAATTCCAAGAAACAGGGTTCAAATTGTTATCTACAAAATAAGAAGTTTTGCGCTTTCCTGCTAGGGAAGATTATAGACTGTTTTTTTTTTTTGCTTCTTTTTTCCATGGCTAAATCGCATTAAACCAATATTCGTCTGTAAGAGGGCTCATTCCGAATGGAAATGTAAAGTTCTAGTGCCCTTTCTCAGTAAGAATCATTTCACTTGAATGTCCTTAAAGGTAGTCGGCCAATGAAACATTTACAATTACCTCTGTTTTATTTCTGATCCTTGCATCTTTTCGTAAAACATAACAGTGTAGAAAGGGACCGTGTGATAGATTTACACAGATGCAAAGATTTAGTAGCAGAGGTTGATTGCAGAAAGTTTATAAAATTAATAGCTTAGTTCTTTCAAGGACTTACAAAGTTGGGAAACTGTCCTACAACTAGTTAATCAGGTACTTGATTATTATTACTTTTTTTTTTAATGAAAGCTAGAATGCTTTGGAAAACTTTTCAGAGTTGTCAGTTATTTGGCAAACCTTGCTTGTATTATTCTTTTTTACTCATATTTCTTAATTTTTCAGTCTATTTATTTCATTTTAATAATATGAAAAAGATTTATAAATTTGTTCAGGAAGGTAAAGAATTTTAACCAAATTTATTTGTGTCCATCAAAAGCTTTTTGAAAATCGTGAATAGTTCTTCAAATGTTATATCTATTTCTTTGACCGCTGAAATACGAGAAGCAGAACATTTTTTCTCTAGAGGCTCTCCAACATTAACTTCAATACTCAGTTTGACTCTATATCTGGCTCAAAATAGATTACAGTAATATTTTACTCTGCACTCGGTGATTCGTTTATAGTGATTAATGAAAAAAACTTTTTGCACAAAATAAGTTTTTCAAAAAATTAAAGAGCTCCATTAAACCAAAAATGCACAAAAACAGAATCAAATAATCTACCAAGCATATAACTACCACAAACTAGTATTAATAAATAAATGAAACCCAAAACAAACAGAAATTAAAATAAGTCAAACTAAAAAGGAACAGAAATTAATCTGAATAGGGTTCTAAACCCTATGCTTTCTAAAAGCCAGAATATAATTTGTACTTTACTGAAAAAATTCAAATGAATTTACTGAAAAAAATGTGCATTGTCAGTTTAATATACATATGCTGATATTTATTCCTTCAAAATTAATTAAATTTTTGTTTTCTTAAAGTTATAAGTGAAAACATTTAAAAGAATTTTTTTCAGTAAAGTACAAATAATATTCTGGCTTTTAGAAAGCAATTTTTTGGAAATTGAGAGGCCTATTGTCCTTTTTAATAGTCGAAAGTAATCGGAGGGAGAATCACATCCCCCTACGCCCATCATTTCCCCAGACATTTCCGATCAACATTTTGATGTTAATATAAAACGAACAGAAATTAATCAAAGAAACTTTTTGCACAAAATAAGTTTTTCAAAAAAAAGTAAATCAAAAAAATTAATTTAGAAAGTCAGAATTTTGATTGGATTTGTTTGGGGAAATGGTGGGCGTGGAAGGGGTGTTAGTTGCCTTCCAATCACTTTTGACCATTAAAAAGGGTACTAGCCATTTCAATTTCCTATCAAATGAGCCCTTTTTGAAGTTTCTACGACAACGCTTTCTATAAGAACCTTACATGCTCCCAGGGCAGAACTTCCAACCCTTGCCCTGAGGGCTGTGGGAGGGTTGTCATCCTTAATAACCTAATTCCCAGAACTTTCAATTACGTTGAACAAAATAGCTATCTCAAAATTTTAATTGGAGTTGCCCTCCAACCACTTTCGACTATAAAGGGCAATAGCCCTTAGAATTTCCAATTGAATGAGCCCTTTTTGAAGTTTCTCCAATAAAGCCATCTATAAAAGCCTTATATGCCCCCAGGACATAACTTACAACCCTTGCCCTGTAGACTGCAGGGGAGTGTCTTCAAAAACGTAATTTTTATCTGGAAATCAACTACGTTGAACAAAAAATGGCTATCTCAAAATTTTGATTAAATGTGTTTGGGGAAATGATGGGCGTGGTTAGTTGCCTTCCAATCATTTTTGACTATTAAAAACGGCAGTAGCCATTCCAATTTCCAATGAAATGAGCCCTTTTTCAAGTTTCAACGACAAAACTTTCAATAAAAACCCTTATATGCCCCCAGGACATAACTTACAACCCTTACTCCGAGGGCTGTGGGGGGGGTTGTCATCCTCAAAGATATGATTTCCGGACCTTTCAACTACTTTGAACAAAATGGCTATCTCAAAATTTTGATTGGATGTGTTCAGATAAATAGTGAGCGTGGAAGGGGTGTTAGTTGCCTTCCAATCACTTTCGACTATTAAAAAGAACACTAGCCCTTTGAATTTCCAATCGAGTGAGCCCTTTTCGAAGTTCCTATGACATAGCTTTCTATAAAAACCTTATATGCCACAGGGCATAACTTACAACCCTTTCCCTGAGGGCTGTGGGGGAGTGTCCTCCTCAGAAAACATAATTTCTATCTAGAAATTAACTACGCTGAACAAAATGGCTATCTCAAAATTTTGATTGGATGTGTTAGCGGAAATTGTGGCGTGGAAGGGGTGTTAGTTGCCTTCCAATCACTTTTGACTATTAAAGAGGGCAATAGCCGTTCCTATTTCCAATCGAATGAGTCCTTTCCAAGTTTCTACGACAACTCCTTCGATACGAAGTGCCCTGGTCTAAATAAATAAAATATTGTGCCAACGTCTTTCTTTACTTAGGCTGCGCTATTGCGCTGCCTATGATATCAATTAATTTCTGCACTTGTATGGTTATTCAATAGAATTTTTACCTTTTAGTCATAAATGTACCGCATTCTGCCTAAATTAAATTTTGCCCCTTAAAAACGAACCAAAAATCGTCTTTTTTATTGGTTGAAACTTACATATGAGACTCCTGAGCAAAGGGGACCCCAAGGCATTTCCACCGGAGGATAAAGAGGAGAAAAAAACTTTCAAAAATTAGCTTGTATCAATTCATTTACCCCAAAATGGACTGAACGTTATTTTTCTGCGAGAGGGATTTTCTGCGAGAGGGATTGAACTAAGGGGACACTAATGAGGACAACAAATTCTGGAAGAGAATTTTGTACTATTAACTTGAGCGCCAATAACAAATTTTCCATGATCCAATTGAAAATTTCGGGACATGTAGAAAGGGCCAGAAAAAGCTTCATTGAAATAAAATTAAGAAACAAATGTGGTTGACCTTTAATTTTGATACTTGTTTAACTTGTTTCGTCTACGAGATCCAATTGTTTTGTATTTTATTTTCTAATAATTTTAGAATAAAGTATAAGGTTTTCTATAAATAGATAGATGGATACTTATTGCTATAAAAGCCTCTTCGCGCAATGTGAAAAAAGGAAGAAAAAAATGTTATAGCTATTAGGTAGTTGCGCATCTATTAGGCTCCTTTCGTAGAAAAGCAATAGTCATTCAATTTTCTGATGGAACCATCGAAAATCTTAAATAATATCTTAGGTTCTGTGGCAAGAAATTGTCCTTTAGCTGTGTCAATTAAAAAATAACCCCGTTGTCATTTTGATTTTGGTACTGGTGGCTGCTCAGTATGGCTAACTGATTTTGAGAAATGCTTTTAACTATCAAAAGAGAATATCTACTAAACTCTTATACAGTTTCTTAGGTAAATAATGCTTTCAAAAGCTTTTGCTCCAACTTGTGACAGTATTTCAAAGATGATAATGGTGACAATGATAAATGGAGCCATTGCCGAACAAAAAGTGATAGAATACCCTCCTACCTTTTCTGTTGATTGAAGTTTAGGTTATTTTATCTTTCACTGAAAGGACATAGCAGACGTGATTGTCTTCAGCCGTATCTTTCGATGGAATACTAAAGAGTTCTTTCGAGAAAAAGGTTACCTTTCTGTAAAGCTTTTTCAAGGCCTTTTTAGTGATTCATTGATTTATTATTGAGGAACACTTTCAGACCTGTCGATCTGTTTACTCTTTTCTCACCTTTTCTTTCGTTCAATAAACGAGTTTCTAGGGAACACAATTCGCAACTTTATTTGACGATATAGAGGATATACATTATATGATCCTCTATTGATATAGTCCGTTGATCCAATCATCCCAAGACACAATCCATTTATATCATAGGCTATGCAATATCGATGTCTAATGAAAGAACGATGTTGGCACAATATATTATGTATTGATTTTTCGTTTTTTTTTTGTTTTTTTTTTAGAGCAGGACACCGTATGAAAGGAGCTATCGCAGGAACTACAAAAAGGGCTCATTTGATTGGAAATTGATAGGGCTAGCACTTTTTTAAATAATAGAAATTGATATAATAGCAACCAGCCCCCTCCCCCACGCCCATCTTTTCCCCGGACACATACAATCAAAATTTTGAGATTGCCATTTTGTTCAGCGTAGTTGAAGAGTAGGAAATTATGTCTTTGAGGATAACAAACCCTCCAACACAGTCAGGCCAAGGGTTGGAAGTTATGCCTTGGGGGCATATAAGGCTCTTATAGAATGGATGGTCGTACAAACTTTAAATGGGGCTCATTTGATTTGAAATTGGAAGTTATAGTTCGCTTTTAAGAGTCAAAAGTGATTTGAAAGCAACCAGACCCCCTCTACCTGGCCCATAATTTCCGAAAACAAACGTCCAAACAAAGTTTTGAAACTTACATTTTTTCAGCATTGTTAAGGAGGTTCAGTAGTTATGCGTTAGGGGATGTCCCTTCCCCCCGAGGCCTCAGAGAAAGGGCTGTAAGTTAGGCAGTTTGTTCATTGTTGACGAATAGTATACGTTATTGAGAAAAGGCATGCAAGTACCTTCCCGAAATACGAAGGGCATTAAAGTGAGTCTCTCAGGAAATTGAGGGGAGTGTTGAACTAAATCATAACATGTTATGTGTATATTGGTTGTTAAAAGGGCGTAACTGAGGAATGACTGAGTATGTTAATTTGGAACTTTCAGGAAATTATAAGTGAGATCCTTTAAGCAATTGACCAAAAAGACAGTTGTTGCACACTACTACTACTACAACTGCCACTGCTTTTACTGCTACCACAACAACTACTACTACTGCCACTACTATCACTAAAACTACTACTTTTGTAGCAAGTACTACTAAGGCTGAGGATACTGAAATAAACATCTAACGAAACATTGAGGGGAAAGTTAAACTAAATCAAAACATATTATTTGCATACAAAATTGCTGATACGGGCATATCAGCAATATCTTTAAAGCACCTTATCGTATCAAGAGGAAACTTCCGGGGTATTACGAAAGGGATGTTTAACTGGCCAAAAGGCAAGATATGTGCTGCTACAGCTATTACTCCTGCTACTTCTGCTGCTAGGACTACAAATACAACACTCACACTACAACTATTTCTCCTACTACCACCGCAACTACTGTGACTATTAAGGTTAAGTCTATGAAGGTAAGACTTGAGAGAATATTGATTGTAAATTCGAACTAACAAAAGACACTACGTGCTTTTAGATTCTCAAAAGAGCGTATTTTAAGAATTAATTTGTCTATTAAGTTGGAACTCTCAGAGAGTGCTTAAAGGAAAAGGCCAATTTACCAAAAGGAAATATGTGTACACAACTACTAATACAACTACCATTGCTACATTTACTAGTTCTATTCCTGCTAACATTATTGTTCCAACTATTACTTCTCTTGCAACTACTTGAAAAGCCAAGAGCATTAAGATACAAATTTCTCAAAGTATACGAATATACAGGTTATCAAAAGGACATATCGACAATGTCATAGCAATAGCTAATTGTATTAAGTTGAAAACTAATACTACTGCTGTGATTACTATTACAACTATACCTAATGGTATGAAGGTGAATTTCTGACAATTTTCTGAAAATTCAGAAAAGGGAAGGTAAACTGAATAGCGACACTCAATCTGTATGCAGGTTGTCAAAACTGCATATCAGGAACATCTTAGGAACAGCTGTGTGTGTAAAATTACAACTTAGAAGTCTTGTTGTGAGGGGTGTTGAACTAACCAAAAGATAATATTTGCATCATAATACTACATTTCTACTCCTAAAACAAATACTACTACTGCTATTATTATTACTGCTACTACTACTATTCCTACTACTATAACTACAAGTACTACTACTACTGTTACTAAAGCTAAGAGTAACAAGGTGAAAATTTTGGGCAATATTAAAAACGTATTGGACTAAATTGAAACACACTATGCCCACACAGGTTGTCAAGAGGACGTATAATCAATGGTTCATTAAGGGTTGATGGTATTAGGTTAAAACTCTCCTCGTATGTTAAGGGGATGTCGAAAAAAAAAACAAAGATGCTGTGTGCATACTGCTACTAATGCTACTCTTGCTACTACAAACGCTAAGGGTATTAAGGTAAGGCTTTCAAGGAATTAATTAAAAAAAAAAGTTTCTGAAAAATAAGTTTTTCAAAGACAAGTAAAGGCCATTTTAAATTTAAGCTCAGAGATACAAATACGTGTTAAAATTCAAACTCAAAACGACCAGAAATTACTATTAAAGAATAAATGAAACCCAAAACGAACAGAAATTAAATAAACAATCATAGAAAAAAGTATACAACAAGTAATAATATAAATGAATAAATAGATCTTAAAGCAAGTAATGCTTACATTGAATATGAAAATCAAGCTTAAAACGAAAAAAAAATATTTTCCTATTGAAGTATAAATGAAAATTAAAACGAACAGAAATTAAAATAACAATCAATGCAAACAAACAAAGAATAGATATTAATGTAAATCAATAATTCGCTCTTAAAACGAGTGAAACTTAAATTGAATATGCAAATCAAGTTTTAAACGAACAAAACTTACTACAAACAAGAGTTTGGGTATCACCTCCTTTTCTCACTGTAAAAGTCTAAAACCTACTGCGTAATTGGCGCTTTACTGAAAACCAACTTTATGATCAATGTTTTCTTTTGTACTTAATATTGAAAACAAACATTAAAATTATAGTAAAATTTTGAACTGATGAGCTTTCAGCGAGTAATATCATTATACATCAAACATTCAGTTAAATTTATTAGGTCTTTTTAAAGTTATTCAAGACGAATATAGTTTCACTACAAACAAGAGTTTGGATACTGCCTCCTTTCTTAACTGTAAACAAAAACCACAAGCCTACTGCGCCAATGGCGCTTAACTTAAAACGAATTATATTACAAATATTTTCTTTTCCAGTTCTTACAGCATTGAAAATAAAAATAAAATTACAGTGAAATAAATTCTTGAACTGATGGATCTTTCAACAATTAATATCATTATACATCAAATATTCAATCTGATATTTTTTATACTTTCCAAGACTGTTCAAGACGCATATAGTTTTCAGCAAAGCGCCAATGACGCAGTACGTTTTAGACTTTTACAATGAGAGAAGGTGATACCCAAACTGTTGTTTGTAGTGATTTTTGTTCGTCTCAAGCTTGATTTGCATATTCAATTTAAGTTTCACTCGTTTTAAGATTTATTTATTTATTTACATTAATATCTATTGTATGTTTGTTAGCATTGATTGTTTATTTAATTTTCTGTTCGTTTTAAGTTTCATTTATACTTCAATAGGAAATTTTTGTTTTTCATTTTAAGCTTGATTTTCATATTCAATCAAGCATTAATCGCTTTAAGATCTATTTATTCATTTATATTATTACTTGTTGTATGTTTTTTTGCTATGATTGTTTATTTAATTTCTGTTCGTTTTGGGTTTTATTTATTCTTTAATAGTAATTTTTGGTCGTTTTGAGTTTGAATTTTAACAGGTATTTGTATCTGCTGAACTTAAGTTTAAAATGACCTTTATTTTTCTTTGAAAAACTTATTTTTCAGAAAGTCTTTTTTAACTAATTTTTGTTCGTTTTTGATTGCAAAAAGTTTCAATTTTTTAAAAATTCCTTATTTCAAAATCAAACTTAATAAAAAAGAAAATCGAATGTTCATCAAAGTGTCGAAACGAAGTTTTTGTTATCTGACCTTTGAACGATTTCGAAAAAAACGGTTCTCTCGAATTTCATATCGGATGGGTTTGAGGAAAACAGGGCGTGAATAGGGGGGGGGGGGCATTTTGCCCTCCGATTTCTTTTGACTCTTAAATAGTGAACGAGACCTTTCAATTTCCAATCATATGAGCCATCTCCGAAGTTTATGCAAGCATCCCTTCTATACGAACTATATATGCCCCCAGAGCATTACTGACAATGTCTGCCTCCGGGCCCTGGGGAGTTGTGTCGACCCCAGAGTTTTCATTATATGATCTTTGAACTATTTTAAAAAAATGGCTATCTAAAAGTTCTTATTGGATGGATTTGAGGAAAAAGGGGCATGGAGGGGGGAGGGGAGGGAGTTGCCCTCCGATATCTTTTGACTCTTTAAAAGTGAACTAAAAGTTTCAATTTCCAACCAAATGAGCCCCCTCCGAAGTTTATACGAGCATACCTTCCATAAGAACCATATATGCCCTCAGAGCAATACATGCAAAGCCTGCCCCGGGCCCTGGGGGGGGGTGTTTGTCAGCACAGGAGATTTTATTATCTGGCTTTTGAACTTTTTTTTAACGAAAGGGCCATACGTAAAGGAGTTTTTGTTATATGGTGTTTGAATTATTTTTAACGAAATGGCTACCTGAAATTTTTTATCAGATGTATTTGGGGAAAAGAGCTTGGGGGGCAAGTTGCCCTCCGATCATTTTTGACTCTTAAAAAGGGCACTAGAACTCTCGATTTCCAATGAGCCCCCTTTGAAGTTTATATGACGACTCCTTCTATATGAAGTGCCTCCGGGGAAATAAAATGGAGTGTGGGGTGAGGATAGCTGCCCTCCAATCACTTTTGACTCTTAAAAAGTGAATTACAACTTTTAATTTTCAATCAAATGAGCCCTCTATGAAGTTTTTACGAGCATCCCTTCCATAACAACCATATATGCCCCCAGGGCATAACTTACAACACCTACCCCGGGCCCTGGGGGGCTGTGTCGGCACCGGAGTTTTTTGTTATCTGAACTTTGAACTATTTTTAACAAAGTTATCTATCTCAAAATTTTCATCTGATGCATTAGGGGCGTGGAGGGGGGGGGGCTAGTTGCCCTCCAATCTCTTTTGACTCTTAAAAAGTGAAGAAGAACTTTCAATTTCCAATCAAATGAGCCCTCTCCGAAGTTTATACGGGCCTCCCTTCCATAAGAACTATATATGCCCCTAGAGTATTATTCATAACACCTGCCTCCGGGCCCTGGGTGGTTGCATCGACGCAGGAATTTTTCTTATCTGACCCTTGAACTATTTTTAATGAAATGGCTATTATAAAAATTTTATCGGATGGGCTTGGGGATAAAGGATGTATTCCCAATCGAATGAGCCCCCTTTGAAGTTTCTACGACGACCCTTCCATATGAAGTGCCTCTGGGAAATAATAATAATAATAATCAGAGGCAACGCTATAGCGTTGCCTATAGTAAAGGCCATACGGCCCCAATGTTTTATTATTTATTTATTATTTTTTCTCCCAGAGGCAGTTCATATGGAAGGGGTCGTCGTAGAAACTTCAAAGGGGGCTCATTTGATTGGAAATCGAGAGTCCTTGTGCACTTTTTAAGGGTCAAAAGAGATTGAAAGGCAACTAACACCCCTTCCATGCCCACCAATTCCCCAAACACATCCAATCAAAATTTTTAGATGTTTTTGAGGAGGACACTTCCCAACAGCCCTCAGGGCAAGGGTTGTAAGTTATGTCCTGGGGGCATATAAGATTTTTTATAGAAAGCTTTGTCGTGGAAACTTCAAAAAGAACTCATTCGATTGGAAATTCAAAGGGCTAGTGCCCTTTTTAATAGTCAAAATAGATTGGAGGGCACCTAACCGCCCCCCTCCACACCCTGTTTTCCTCAAACCCATCCGATAAGAACTTTGAGACTACATTTTTTTTAAATAGTTCAAAAACCATATAACGAAAACTCCGGGGAAGACACAGCCCCCCGGGGCCCAAGGGCAGGCGTTGTAAGTTATGGCCAGGGGGAATATACGGTTCTCACTGAAGGGATGCTCATAAAAATTTCAGAGGGCTCATTTGATTGGAAGTTGAAAGTTCTAGTTCAGTTTTTTAGAGTCAAAAGAGATTCGAGGGCAACTATCCCCCCCCCACACCCCTTTTCCCCAAAAAAATCCAATCAAATTTTGAGATAGCCATTAAGTTAATAATTGCTCAAAAGTCAGATAAAATAACTCAGGTGTCATCACAACCCCCCAGGGCCCGGGGGCAGGCGTTGTAAGTTATACCCTGGGGCATATATGGTTCTTATGAAAGCGATGCTCGTAAAAACTTCTGAGGGGGCTAATTTGATTGGAAATTAAAAGTTCAAGCTCACTTTAAATAGTCAAAAGGGACGCTCGTATAAACTTCGGAGAGTTCATTTGAATGGAAATTGAAAGTTCTCGTTCATTTTTTAAGATTCAAAAGAGATCGAAGAGCAGCTAGCCCCGCCCCTCCACGCCCTAAATGCATCAGATGAAAATTTGAGATAGATATTTTGTTAAAATAGTTCAAAGTTCAGATTTCAAAACTACGGTGTCGACACAGCCCCCCAGGGCCCGGGGTAGGCGTTGTAAGTTATGCCCTGGGGGCATATTTGATTAAAAATTGAAAGTTCTAGTTCAGTTTTTAAGAGTCAAAAGAGATTGGAGGGCACCTAGCTCCCCCCTCCACGCCCTTTTTTCTTCAAACCCATCCGATAAGAACTTTGAGATAGTTTTTTTTTTAATTGTTCAAAGACCATACAACGAAAACGCCGGGATCAACACAGCCCCCCAGGGCCCGAGGGCAGGTGTTCTAAGTTATGCCCTAGGGAAATATATGGTTCTTATTGAAGGGATACTCGTAGAAACTTCAGAGATGGCTCATTTGATTGGAAATTGAAAGGTCTAGTTCAGTTTTTTAGAGTCAAAAGAGATAAACTAGAGTCAATTAGAGGCAACTAGCCCCCCTACACCCCCTTTTCCCCAAATGCATCCAATAAAAATTTTGAGATAGCCATTAAGTTAGAAATTGCACAAATGTCAGATAACAAAAACTCAGGTGTCGTCACAACCCCCCAGGGCCATGGGGCATGCGTTGTAAGTTATGCCCTGGGGCATGTATGGTTCTTATGAAAGGGATGCTTTTATAAACTTAAGAGAGGGCTCATTTGATTGGAAATTGAAAGTTCGAGCTCCCTTTTTAATAGTCAAAAGAGATCCGAGGGCAGCTAGCCCCCCCCCCA
>JAQQPU010008065.1:25816-36801 GCA_029168905.1 Artemia sp. Kazakhstan ARC1039 | reverse complement strand
GGTTTATGGGTTTATTGTTATATTTCCCTCAATTACCAACAATCTTTAAGTAGCTAACCCTAATCTTCAGGCTGGAGTCGAAAACTAGCGGTGAATTGAAAAAGCGAAAATTAGGAGGAATTTTTATTCCCAACCAACAAAAAAATAGGACAGAAGGGACGGAAAAATTTTACAAATAAGAGGAGAGGACGTAGAGGAAGAGAAACAGAAGGAGTGAAGAATTGAAGGAAACAGAAGGAGTGATAGATGCATTTATTTATATTTAGGGTCAGGCGAAAACGTGTACATGCTTCACTTTTGTAAGTTACTCCATTTGAAAGGCTATGCTAAGGCCTATCTAATTAAAGGTCTAAGAATTTACAATAAATAACCGAGTCAAACTCAAAATGAGCGAAAATTAAAATAAGTTGGGCTAAAAACCCCTATGCCTTCCCAAGGTCAGAACATAATTTGCACTTTATTGGAAAAAATATAAATGTTCTTAGCTTTTTAACTTTAATAAATCAAATAATATTAGCATTTTGATTACTAAATATCAGTATATGTATATTAAACTGACAATGCGCATTCATTTGTATTTTTTTCAGTTGAGTTTCTTCAGTTTCAGCAACTCGTTTTGAGCTTGACTCGGTTATTTATTCTAATTTCTGTTCGTCTTGGGTTTCATTTATTTATCATTGCTGGTTTGCGGTAGTTTCACGCTTCGTAGATTATTTAATTTTATTTTTGCTCATTTTTTGTTTAATAGAGTTCTTTACTTTTCTTTGAAAAACTTATTTTGTGGAAAATTTTTTTTAATTAATTTCTTTTCGTTTTATATTGACATAGTCTTTTCAGGGAAGAAGAAAATAATACTTTAAATCTTTTCGTTTTTTTAAGACTTTATAGTTCGGTCTGCTATTTGTATGCTGGAGAAAAATTTTTAACAACATACACCCTTTTCAAAATCTAAACACAAAAAGTAGCGTTTAATTTTGTTTCATACCTCCTCTAGTTGACCTGAAATGGAAAACGTGATATTATTCACAAAAAAATTAAAAAATCTGCTTTCTTTCTTCGATAGGTTGGATGTACTTACGCTATTTTGACTTGTTTAAATTTTAAGAGCAGAAGTAGCCCTGAAAGTTTGAACATAATACCCTCAGTCGTTCTTGGGAGACTGCTGAGATGTCTTATTGGGAATTAGCATTAACACAATGCATTTTGAATTAATCTTAAGGCAACATTTAGTTTTTAAGCATAAAGGCAAATGGGAGGGTTGGCGTGGGAGGCGGATTAGTTGCCCTCAAATCACTTTTGACTATTAAAAAGGGCATCAGCCCTTTCTATTTTCAATCAAATGAGCCCTTTTCGAAGTTCCTACGACAACTCCTTCGATACGAAGAGCCCTGGTCTAAACAACAACAAAAACATACATTATACCCAAATCAATCTTTACTATAAAAATTTCAAGCCTTACAATCACTTTCGACTATTAAAAAGGGTACTAGGCCTTTCGATTTCCAATCGAATGAGCCCTTTTTGGGTTTCTACGACAACGCTTTCTATAAACACCTTATGTGCCCCCAGGGCATAAATTACAACCCTTACCCTAAGGGCTGTGATGGTGGTTGTCATGCACCGTAACACCAATCTTTCAATGTTCGTTAGCCCTTTCAAAAATATATATTCCCTTGAGTGTTACAGGATATTGACCTTTTAAACGACTGAAATCTAATTGTGGGAACACTCCCCCTCCCCACCTCCATTAGCTGCCCAATCGTCCAACTTTGTCTTAGTAGTATTATCTTTCAGGGGTCGGAAGGCCACTGCAGGGGTCGGAAACGCGTAAATGAAACACTGTTGCACTGTTTCGAAACAGATTCGTTGCACTCCCTGCAATCTTTCCAAATCTGGATTATATTTTAAAACTACCACCTCCCCCTATGCCCGCCTCTTAAAATAAAATATTTTTTAAATTTACATATATTTATATTTAAAATTTCAATAAATAAAATGATTTCCCCACTACCCTTCTCATTATAATTATCCAGTTTTATTACAATACTATCTATCTATTCCATTAATACACCCTCGTAATTTTCCAAATGCGGATGAAGGACTAACATTTCAGTGTGCAACAAAATATGAATAAACTTCACCAGGATTTTCATTTAAATAAAATATTTTGAGCGCTATTGATGCTTTTATACTTTCCCAACCAGCCCAAACCCTAATTGTCGTTCAAGAAGAGCTCAAATCTTGCCAACATAAGAATGGACAGTATTTATTCGGTCTGTTATAATATTCCCCGCTATTAATGAATTAAAAGGGTCCCCAAATATAACCGTATAAACATCTATTGTATGCAAGACAGAGTTTTTGTTAAACAAAATTTCAATGTTGGAGAATTTTGCATATCCCCACTACCTCCACCACAACTCTATTTAACCTCAACAAGAGGGCTGGTACGTGGAGTAAAATCACCTAGTTCACTCAACATATCCTCGAGTGTATCTGGGCTACGAGAATCTGCCCAAGCGAATTTATTTTATTCTCCAATTATACTTGGTTGAAGTTGGGCGATGTCCATTAAAACAGTGGGGGGTGGGGTTCTCACTTAAATATCTGGAAAAATTATCTAAAATTCTACATGTGTTAGGACTCATCTGTTCCACCCAACCAAAATTGTCCTCTGACACACCTTGATCTTCAAATGCATCTGGCTGGGCAAAACTAACCTCCAAAACCCGTTCAAATGCACTAGGAGAGATATTAAATGCAGTAGTAACATTACTATCACTAAAATATTCTTTTAAAAAGTTGTCCGTCCACTCAGGGTCATCATCGTTAATGTTAGAGGGCAATTCATCAAAATTTTTACTCCCTCCAAAATACTCCTTTGAAAATTTACTATACCGCTCAAGATCATTGCCGACAGATGGTGAGTCAATAGAATTACTATCGCTAAAATCTGTGAATGGCACGATCAAAGCTGTATCCTCAACGAGGTCGCACAATATTTGAGTTGGTAGGGGTGGTGGTAAGTCATCCATGTTAATCTACAATGATAGTAGAATTTATTTTCATTGTGTAATTGATCCTGTTTTATAAAAGTAAAAAAAAATGATTATTAGCGAGCTATACTTTCATATTATTCTAAACCATTTGCATACTAAAAAATATATATACTAGCAGTAGTTCACTGTCAACACCATCCTCCCCACCACTCTATATATTCCTGAAAGTTTCAATTTAATATTCCAATATGTAATGTTCTTACACGTAAATATTGACTACTTGAATGCACATAGTGTGTGTTCTAATTTTATCCTAGTTCCACCTAGATACGCATAAATCTGTTCTGGAAAATCCGGGTTCATACTTTTCCACCCTCAACAAAAGTACCATCTTCCCCCACCACCGTAATAATTTTTTTTTTAAATAAATGCCAATTTGCATAATTTCTGAGCTATGCTTAATAGACTGCGGAGTTTATGTCATTTCCATACACACACACAGTTGATTGAACTTTCAAATGGATATCTCACAATGTTTCCGACGCTGAGTGCTATCCTATTATTTTCTAAATAGTTTACTAGAATATTCAATGAACAATATCATAATAGTTTCTATGATAACTCCTTCCATGGTAAATGATCTGTTGGAGAAAAGGATAATTTAAAAAAATTACTCATAGTGGCGCATTTTACTAATGTGCTGTCCGATAAATTCTCTGTTTTCAAGAAGAACCGTAAATCATCTTTAAATTGAATTATAAAAATTCCAATACTAATCATTTTCAAACATTATTCAACAAAATTTAGTTATTTTTCATTATATTAGAAAATAAAAAAAAATAATCACGAAAACGGGAAGAAACGAAAAGAGAGAATATAATTTTAACTTACCCCGTGCATTGAAGATTCATGTTGGATATTATTGGCATGTGCAGTCAGCACCAAAGTCCTTGTAAGTTCATGTGTGCTAGGGCCCGCATATACTACTACACTTGGTCTTGTGGGTGGTGGAGGTGTCATCATCTGGCTGCTATGAACTAAAGTTGTTAGTTTTGCCTTCTTTGCCATAGGTTTTTGTTCAGAAATTTTCTTAAATAAAAATTATATTTTAGTTTACCAATAATTTATCCTTAATAATCTGGATGTCCTCACCTTCCTTACCACATTTATATTTTCGTCTACGTAAAACATTTAATTTGACACTAATTGGCCTGGAATCCGCTAGAATGCGGAAACAGTTTATAATTCATCCCCTTTCACAGTCTATTGAATACGATACGAGGTTAAGTCGATATCCCATTAATAGACTAGGGGGGAATATTTGGCATTTTGCTGGTTTTAAATTACAAGATTATACGACAGACAGTTTTGGATAATAACAGACGATTGTCAAAGCTGAAACGAAGTCAGTATGTCATTAAGATACTAGTGGATATTAGCCTATAAAGAAGAAGATGTTTGGCATTTGGCTGGTTTTAAATTCTAAGATTATATGAAATACAGTTTTGGATAATAACAGTCTATTGTCAAAGTTGAAACAAAGGCATTATGCTATTAAGATACTATCGGATATTAGCCTATAAAGCAGAAGAAGGTTGAAATACAATTAATTATTAATTATCATTAGATTCTTTTCCATATTAAATTATCGTGTTTCTGTGTACTTTATTTCTTTTTTTTCATAAATTTGTGTGTACAAATATGAATCTTAGACTTTTGAAATACAAGATATATCAAAACTATTTGAAGGGAGAAATATCTAAATTAATTACATACAAACTATTTAATTATATATAAGTAACTTAGTAACATCAAATAATTGTAACATCAAATAATTGGTAACACCACAAATAACACACTAAGTAACATCAAATAATTGGTTAACACCATTTTAATTGTCCATAATATGTATCGCTCAGTCAAGAATAGAACTATAAGTAATACAACACTAACACTTGTAACCATATTCATAAGCTTGAATTCAAAGGAAAATATATTAAAAAAGAATTGCTGTCACATTGCATCTAACACTATAGAAGAGATTATTCTTAGTGACTCCTTATTTGGAGTCCTGTTCGCCTGTAAATATATGCATTGGTCGGAATATACGGTGATGGAATATACGGTGATGGAATATCTGTGGCCATTACTATTTTTTCCTACACCAAATCTACCTAGAATAGGCACCCACCTATCCCTATTTCTACCGACCTGGGCGTTAAAATCTCTTAACACCATTTATTCTACCTGGGACCCTATCTATTTGCTCCTGTAACTGTAAGTAAAATTCATCTGAGTCACCAGTATCGCCGTCAGTCAGTTCTACAGGGGCACATACTAAAATAACTGACACCCTGAACTTTTTGGTCATAAAATGAGTGATTAGTATTCTATTATTAATACCTCCCCAGTCTAAACAAGACCTAGCAGCTTCCTTATTCATCACGAGCCCTATTCCCTGTTTATGTACCCCATCCTTCCTGCCTGAGTAAATAAATTCTAAATCACCTAATTTCATAATTTTTACCCCTGGGATATGAGGTTCTGAAATTTATAATAAGTGCAATTCGAATCGTCTGTTGTCAGTCAAAATGCCGATACGATAGTTATTTTTTACGTTGTAACATTCCAAGTTCCAATCTTCATATTCTTTAAATCATTGAAATTGTTTTGACCAGGGAAAGCAATGGTCCCGGATACCAGTGCAGGCCGAGGACCAATATATCTTCTCAAGCCTACACCAAAGCACTTCTTAGAACCGGACAGCAAGAAGTCCCTGGGACCTCCAGTTGAATGGAGGTTTTGTGAAATCCTGGGTCCACCTTGGTCAAAATATCGCTTTGAGCACTTGGTGATGCTCTTCTATCAGCAAGATTCAAAATCCTGCACAGACAATCTCAAGCCTATTACCACCGACTCATTACATATTCATGCCTGCAAATATTATGCTACTACATATTATAAAATAGGAAGAGATTTTCAACTCGGTTTTTATTTCAAGGGATTTACTAATTTTGAATTTGGACAGTTTGCTGAAGTTTAAGATTTTTTGTCAGCAAAAATAATTGTTTTTAATGCTTTTTTGTAGACAATATTTCTATTGTTGTTTTACCTTGGCTTGGAGAAGGGGCTAACAAACAATCATCTTTTTTTATAAAATGTACCCTTTGCTATGTGTTTTTGGTCTTCCTTGCGGGTTCATTGGACCTTTTCTTAAAGATATATTATTCTAAGATTTTTAATCAGAGAAATTTTGGTCACTAGAATATTCATTGCGTTAACTTCTAATTCTTTATTTTAGGATTGAGAAAACTCTTTGGGAGACAAGCTACTTTACAGCATTTTCAAGAAATTGGGACAAATTTTTCGGATGTTTTTTATGCTCTTGACAAAACTAAGTGAAATTAGACAAAAATGTAGGGTGGTTTGATAAACCACCCTACTGGGTGGTGTATCCCCAGTTTTTATCCAAAATGTAGAGAGGTTTGATAAACCTCCGTAACAGCTGAGAATTCAACTTGTGGATTTTTTATAACTTGTTTTGACAATGTATCATACTAGAAATTAAAGAGACCTTTGAATAGGAAGTTTTGTATAATCAATAGGAAGGGTTACCTCAACAGCTCAGCACTACCATCAAGAAATCAGTATCTGTTCTTGATGAGATCTAGCCAAACTTGAGCTTAATAGAATGGTTTCAAAGAGGTATGAAGATGCACGTGGTTTCATAGATGAGCAAAGGGATATCCTAGGAGTCAACCATGCGTCACTTTCTTAAGCTTTTTATAAAGATCCTTAAAAAAAAAGTCCCTAGCAAAGAGCGTGGATCGTTTGTGACAGAAAAAAATCAAAGTTCCTCTGTCAAAAAACAAATACGGGCAGTACCATTCAATTGTGGCGTTAGATCTTTTGGGGCCCTGTTCAAAATCAATTAGTGGGGCCCCTATAGCTAATACTACAAACCAGGAAGTTACATTTATGTCACTCATTTAATTAGACTTTATCTTGGTGTTGATGTTTTGTGGTCTGAAACGTGACTTCAGGGTATGTGTCCTCCATGCACCATGAGGAATTACCATGTGGTACTTCCATGCTGCACAGAGATGACTGAGCATTCACGTGGCCATAGATTTTTAGGTTATGCCTAAACTTGGATACGGTACTCCTGGTGGTACGGGGCCCTGTACGCCTGCACAGGCCGCAGATTCTAAACAACGCCGCTGGTACCACCTCACAATAACCACTAATATTTAAAGGCAAACTAAAATACCCAAATTACAATATTGCTGCATTTTTGTTTAATTTCTTCTCTGTTTATTTATTTTGTATTCAGTCTAACATAAAAGCTATTCTCTTATTTTCCCTTCACAGCGGTATAGGTCTATTTTTTACATCTTTTAAAAAAGACCTTGAATGTGAACATTAACCTAGCCCTTATGATTTTACAATCCAGGAAAACTTTTAAAACAAATGAATTTGCTTTTTTTACAGAAAATTGTTGATTTATGTAGGTTGGAGGCAACAATTTTTTTTCAATTTTTGAATTTAGATACAAAAATGGAGATTGGAAAATACTATGGAGAGGTGAATGGAGAATGTAATGGAATGGGGAATGGAAAAATGGAGAGGGGAAAATAGTATTATGAAAATACTAGAAAATAATAATCCTCGGAGTCTAAGGTTGTTGAGTTGATGGCAAGTTTTGAATAAAAATTAGTTAGTGCTTCAACCACAAAATAATATTTAAAATAAAAAATCAGATCCCCTGAATTCAATGACATGCCGAAGGTTTGGAATAATGGATTTTTAACGTGTACTAAAATCGTTGTTTACGATTAATGAAACTCTTGCAAAGAAGACAATTTCATAGAAAAAGGAGTCTACTTTGGTTTTTAATAAGTCAAACTGGGATATTATTTTATGTATCCCATGTAATTTTTTTTTCTTAAAGTGTCGTACATTGGGCAATTCCCCTGTATTTGGAATTCTATTACTCCAATTCTTATTTTATCTGCTTTTTTTTTCAAGCATATGATAACAACTACTACCGATAGCTTACTGTAGCACAAAGCAGCCCTAGGTCAACATATCTGCGCAAATACCTCCTCCATCCCAATCTATATATCGCCTCCCTCTTTACACCCTCTTAAGAAGTTCCCATTTCCTTGAAATCTTTTCATTGCTACATCGTTCCAACTCGATCAGGTACGGCCCACATTTCGTTTGACCCTAGACGGTTGGCTGAAAAGGAAAATCTTTGGCAATCTGTCATACTTTATCTGCAGAGCTTACTATAGTGGACGTTCAGACGCTGGATTCTGCCTCAGACTCTGTCCAAGTTTCCCGCTCAGAATGGTTGAAAGCTGAAAATATGAACTATCGAACAACATTTTCAGAACTGAAAACACCTATTTAGGTGACAATTATGATTGTGAATTTCCTATTTCTGAAAATACCTTGGACTTTCAACTATTCTGAGCAGGAAACTTGGACAGAGTCTGAGACAGAATCCAGTGTCTGAACGTCCACTTAGCCATCTCAACTATTTTCTCATTATAGCCCAAGATAGCGGAATTGAACCACACTTTTGCGCACAGCCTACTGTTTGAGATACGGTCAGTCAGTGTGGTACCCAAATAATCCGTAGGCAATTTCTCCTGAAAACATCTAGCAAATCTTCCTCTGTTTTTGGGAGCGCCCATGCTTCAGAGCCGAACTTCAGCACTATCATCACTGTAACTTTCAATATAATAATCGGTATACTAATCTTGTAGACTTATCTTTCTATCCTTCCAAACAGAACGATTGATGTTAAATTAAGAGTTAAAAAAAAAAAATTAGAAATAGCTACGTACATTATTTGTGCTTTATTTTTCTATTGCTCTCTCTGTATAAGTATAGTTTTTGGAAATGTGAAGTTTCAAACAAGTGTAAACTTGTGCTTTATAGTTTCCCAGCATCGTAAAAGTTTAAAGCATTCTCTAAAGCATAATGTGCCAATTTGTAAACTCTGATTTATTCCAATGCTTTGTTTCTTCTCTTATGTTGCTAAAGAATAAGCAAATTCATTTTTACCCACACACAAACATGCGAAGAAAAAAGAAGCAAAGATAAAGAAAAAACGGAACAAAAACTAAAAAAAAACAACAATTTCTAAACAACAACAGAAATATATAAATTATCCAAAAAGCAATCATAGATAGTTCTAAATGGCAGAAAATGAGAAAAAAACAATTTTAATTAGTATTAAACTTAGAGACATAATTCACAAAATCAAAAGGGTCAGGAACATAATATTTCTGGACGAAGAGTATAGGTAAATTATAACTGGAAGAAATGGCCCTATTGTAGACAAAATACTATCAACACCACCTGGGGTTTGGTGACACTTGGCATTTTTTTCAAGCTCCGTAATCATTTTTTGTCAGAAACTGAGATTAGGTAGGTATTACTACCCCAATTGTTTTTACCAGTTACAATTATCAACTTAATTATTCTTATTATTACACTGAAAAAAAATTCAAAGTGCCACCAAATGCTTGATGGCACTGGTAATTTTTTGTCAACGCTGGCGACAATTCCCACTCTAATAAGTTACACTTAGGCTACTAAGGGTAACTTATAGCAAGGGTAAACTTTTCTTTTTGCATAATAAAACTATTCAAGCAAAACAACAGGAAACTTTCTTTACTGAAGCATTTGACTACAGACTTGATGGGCCATTTTAGTTTTACAGAAAGAAATACAATAATTTGAGTTTTTCAATAATCATGATTTAAAATAATTAATTAACATCTATGCTTTCAAAGCCGAGATGGGACAGTTGAAGGGTATGGAGTTTGTCCATATTTGAGGATTAGCTATGGATTTGCAATCCTTTTTTTGGAATGTTCATTTTAGCGCTTTGATTAATACTCCTTGGTCTAGTAGAGTTAAACTTAGAACGGCATGTGTACCAGAGGGACCAGAGTCCCCCTCAATTTTTTGAAACTAGTTGCAAAAATTTTTCTGTAACCCCCCGATATTTTCGTGAATTATCACCCTTAGTCCTTTTTTTTAACTTAGGCCTTTCATACTGAAATATTTAGTATTTCTAGTAATTAACATTATGTCATTAAGAACAATTTCATTATAATCTCTGATTAACATATGCTGAACAAACTATGCTGAACAATATGGCTATCTCAAAGTTTTATCAGAGATCTTTGAGGAGAAAAGTGATTGGTCTGGTTACCCTCCAATGACTTTTGATTCTTAAAAAGGGTTAGAAATTTTCAGGCAATGAAATCCCCACCATTTGATGACGAATTTCACCTTGCTTACGAATATAATAGAGTCCCTGACTGTGTTGTTTTTCATCCGTCACCTGCTCTTTCCTCATTTATCATCTCTGAATCTTTCCAACTTGTGATTTATTCCAATTCTATTCAGTTTATATGCTTAAAAAAATTTATAGAAGTACATGAGGACATGTACAATTAATTTTTTTTTTTATGAAACAGAACTCAAACGAAATTTCTAAAAGGTAAAGAATCAATTGTATCATATCATTAGCATAAATATGAATGCAATTACATTTTTTCGGCAGTTTCGTATTTTCTAAAAAGAAAAACCAAAGAATTTCAGATAAAAGAGGCAATGTCTTGTGCACTCCTATCCAGAGGTGCACCATAGAAGGCCAACTTTTCTTCAACCTTGTCTCTGTTAGGGGCATCAATTACAAAGAGAGCAAATCAACCCCCCTACTCTTTCTTCGCCTATTTACCTAGTTTTTGAAAAAAAAATTAATAATTTATCATCGTAAAAATTTCTCCCCCTCTGAATTGCAAGAAATATATTTTACACCCTCCTACATTTTTTCTGAACTGATTGTTCTGGTCTTCATCCCTTTGATAGTTCATACGATAGATTTAAGCGAACTGTGACCCTATCATATTTTAAATTGGGTTATTCATTACGGTATATATATATATATATATATATATA
>JAQQPU010008064.1:448-11353 GCA_029168905.1 Artemia sp. Kazakhstan ARC1039 | reverse complement strand
AAAAAAAAAAAAAAAAATACACTGGCAACTTCTGTATGTAGCCTAGGGCTATAAACAGGCATTAAGAGGAGCGGGCTTAGGATTCAGCTCCACTGGAAGCAAGCCTGGAAATGTAATAAATGTAAATTTTCCGAATAAATGCAGTAAAAATGTAAAAAGAATGTTGAATGAACTGCAATATTTTTTAACAATTTACACTGTTGTATTATCACAAATCAAAAAGAAACTTCTATTTCCTTCAAGGGGAGAAATCCCTAATTATTATTGTAATTAAGAAAATTAATTCAACATTATGCAATATTCTTCATTAGTTTAGATTTACACTAGGTATTTATGTTGATGTATTTATTAATTTATGGGTCTCCTTTCATTTGCAATTACTTTTGAAGGGATCCTAGCTTTGTCAGTAAGATAGATGAAACGTGGAATGCATGAACAAAGGAAATGTTATATGTTAATTTGTCTGATATACGATCGTTCTCTTTTCAATTTTCACCTTCGAAATGAAGGGAGAAGGGGTGCTATTGTTTTCAAGCAAATGAAAAAATTGCATTCAATGATGTATAAAAGATCTGCGAATATGCCCTTCTGAAAAAGAAAGAAGTAGCTAACCGTAGCTCAATCACTAAATCCTCAAGAAAAAATACAACAAAAAAGTATAGTATATGGAAACTATAAAAAATGCGGAGAAATCAAGCGGTTCCAGTTGATGTTTTTCTACCTCTCTCGTCGTAAAGCTGTCTGAGCAAGACGATGTTGGCGACGGATTGAGCCCTAGCGCTGATTAGTCTTTAAACCGGTCCTAAGCCACTTGCTGGACGAAAACGTAAAAATGGAAAAACAAAGGCATATTCATGCAGAATTACATGTTATTCGTTTTGAATGGGGGGGGGGGTATCGGTTTTCAATCCTGACAATTTCCAACTGTTTGATATTTGTCTCGGTTCAACGCCGCCATTGACCTTTTTGTTCAACTGACTCATACTTGTTTTAATATAAGAATTTGAAGGAACTGACTTTAGCAATGAATTTAAAACGAACACACAGTTTTCTTCGAATATTATATGGGTAAATATTTGACTTTTAACGCTTGGCTCAGTTTCCTAACAGAAGTGATAATTGGTGGAAACAAAATGGATCACTTCCCAAGCGTACGAAAGCAAAAACAACCTAACAAAAAATGTGGAACCCAAAAAACAAATCCACCAGTGAGAGATCAGACAAAAGAATCTCAGACCAAATTGTATAAACATGACGACAAGAAAAAGAAAAATAACAGGATTCTCCAGGACAAAAAAAAACAGACATGATGGATGAATTTTTTGCATTTCCTGACAAAGCATTTTTAGCGTTACAGAAAAAGAAAGAAAAAGTAAAAACAATGAAACATCTTTTTATTGTTATTGTTCGTTCAAGAAGTCTTGTTTTTCACAAATATTTATGATTAAGCAAAACGGAAGGATTTCTTTTAAAATATGAAAATATTCAGTACTTTTCTAGTAGCCGGGCAAAACGCGAGAAGTGACGTTTGGTTAATGCTAACGAAATAAAACAAAATAGGATGAAAATATAATAGTTCATAAACAAATTTCGGCTATATTATTGCACATTAGGGCGGTGGGGGTAAAGCATAGCATATGTTAAATACGGAACCTAACCTAGGTACCTTTTCCCCCCTAAACCCCAAAAAACTAAAGTTTAAACACAGTTTCCAGAGTGAGAAACCCTTGTTTATGCTGCCTCACATCTAATTACCGGGTAATGGCTATCTGATTTTTTGCTTTTCTTGATACTTGTTGCCCGGCTAATAGAACAGTACCAAATATTCTATTATGCTTTTGTTGCAATAAATATTTATCTATCTATAGTTTGCCACAATGAAAAACTTAAAGCCTAGTTTAAAAACTTAAGTTAATAAAACTTAATTTAACACATTTCCAACTATGAGATTTGTTCTCAACGACCTGCTCCAAAATTCCGCTCATATGCCAGGATCAGGCGCTCTAAAAAGCTAATTGTTTTTGGTCATATAATACTTGAAGTTGTTTTATTATAAGTTTTATTAAAGAGTACCGAGTCCTTTTTGTGTATTCTTGGTTTTCATGTATACAAAAAATTTTAATGCGTAATACACAGTGGTGTACCCAAGGGGGGTTGACGCCCCCCCCCCCCCCAGGGAACTCTTGTTGCTAATGAATGCTAAATACGACCGACCAACTTGACATGTTGCTAACTGCATTAGTATATTTTTGCCAAGGAAACACTGAAAATTTATACATCATCTCATTTAAAATGAGTGTTTGCGTAACCCTTGTAATTGTTAACAACTTCATAAAATCTAGTGTAGACTTGCATTAACAAATGGATGATACAATTCCCCCCCCCCCCCTTCCTGTAAAAATGACATTTTGTATTCCTCTGAATTCAAATTCTTGAATACACTCCGTAGAACAGTTTAAATATTCTGTTCCATAAAAGCAATTTCAATTACGGGAATCCGACTGGATTTTTGTTTTTGGCAGTTTTCTAAGATGTTTTTTCGGTACTTGTGCACTAAATGGTACACACGAAAGAAGCCAAGTTTGGTTAATACAAATAAAAAAAAATTAAATAAAATGAATATATAATAGTTTAGAAACAAATTTGGGCTATATATGTGTACATTAGGGGGGGGGTAAAGCATAGCATATATTAAATAGATAACCTAATCTAACCTAGGTACCTTCCCCCACCCCCTAAACCCCCAAAAACAACACTTTAAATATTATAAACGCAATGAAAACCACGTTTTGCATTCCATTTCTCTATTGCAAATACCCGTTAGCGGGTTTCGTGTCTGCTTTCCTTGATACAGTCTAAAACGGTGAGTGCATAAGTGCCGTTTTTTCCTACGTATTTTCAGGTGCTATTCAAAGAATGGAATTTTAGTTTCTAAGAGCGTTTGTTACGCTGTGACTCACTCACACGCTTTGTTTTGTTCCTTTGGCCTAGTTTTCGAATGTATTCTTTTTGTTCGTTTTCTGATCCATGCTCTTTGGTTACAAAGATATAATCTGACTCATTTCTTTCTCATACGTGGAGTAACAGAAAGTAAAAGGAAATGACATAAAAAAATATCAAATATAAAAAAAACAACAATGCAAATCAGAATAATCGCACAAGAGGATGAAAAGGAACTAATAATAACAATAATTTATTTCTGATCCACTAATACGGTGGTAAACAAACACATACAAAACAATATTAAATATAAAACAAAAAACAACAACAATGCAAATCAGAATAATCGCACATGAGGATGAGCACCAAAGTTAGAGCACCAAATTGAAAATCACCACACGTCACTAAACAATAGTGACGTCACAAACACGTCACTAAGATGGGGTTCCTTTAGTGGTGTTTTTCGAGTTCAGCAAGGAGACTGAAGATGATTAAGCTGCCATATTTGACCCCCTCTCTTCGCTTCTTCAAGTTAGAAAACCAACAAAATATCTGCAAAAACGGGGCATCGTCTCCGTAAACGGTAAAAATAAGCATCTTTTTCAGTTTCTCCTTTTATCTCAAATTCAAATGCTCTACTCTTGTACTTCCCCGATGAGATTGAAAAACGTCTCTTTTTCGATAGCATCTTTTTGTTGGTGCTAAATTTGCATCATCAGTCAATAAACCACAAAATAAAACCCCAACTTCCGTAAGGAAATTTTAGTTTCACAATATACATAAATAAAGAGGGTAGCTAAATATGTTGCTGGAGCAGTGTTCAGAGGGACAAGATTGGTAGTCAGTACTTTCAGAAATAAAATCCTATCCCATATAAACTGAAAGAGCCAACGCCAGAAAGGGAAAGACAAGCAAAATTTCTTTTTCAGTTCAAGTTGGCTTCAGACTTGTTTGTTGATATCAACTTACTTACTTACTTACTTAAGTCCCATCCATCCTCATGGGACGTCTTGGGGCCACTCCTTTCAAAGAAATCTGATGAACTAGGGCTCGATATGCTGTTCTGTCAAGTGCAGTTCGGGATAGTTGGGCAATGCGTTGTCGGTCAAAGTTTTCGATCCACCTTTTGCGCGGTCTTCCCCGTGGTCTAAGTCCTTCAGTTGTCCCTTCAAGCGCGATCTTGGGTAGGCGTTCGGTATTCATTCGTTTTACGTGGCCGAACCAGCGCAGCTGCTGTTTTCGAATTTTGTTCCGGATAGTGTCTTGGGACTTCACCCTTCTTCGGACTTCTTCGTTTGTGATATGGTCAGTATATTTGATCTTGGCTATCCGACGCAGACATCTCATTTTGAACGCAAGGAGGTTGCGCTCGTTTTCATCTTTTAATGTCCAGCTTTCACACCCACATAGAGCAATGGGTATGATCAGACTGTTGAATAGATGCACTTTCAGATGGCTCGAAAGGTGGTTAGATTTCCAGATTTTTGATATTCTTTTGAAGCTAGAACTAGTAAGACCGAGGCGGCGTTTAATGTCGACAGTGTGGCAGTTGTCAGCTGTTGTGGCAGTTGTAAGAGACTACCGAGGTAAAGGAATTGATCGACTCTTTCCACTTGTTCACCGTCTATTACTATCGAGGGGGGGGGGTTGTTATCTCCTGTCGTGATGTGACCTTGGTTTTGGTCTTGTTTGCGTTAATCTGCATACCAAATGGTTTTGTTGCTTGGGAGATACAGTCAGCCTGTCTCTTGAGTTCTTGGGCGGTAGTGGACATCTGGACAATATCATCCGCATATGCTAGCTTGTCAACTAAGATTCCTCCTATTCTGACTCCATATTCGACGGGTATCAGGGAGAGGATGGCATGCAGAAACAGGTTAAACAAGTGCGGCGAGAGGATGCATCCTTGCAGGACCCCGGAAGTTGTTGGGAATTCACCAGAGAGCCCATCAGTGGTCAGTATTTGACTTTTAAATTGGTTGTACATGTCCTCAGTGATTCTGACTATTTCATCTGGGACACCGTAGTGTCTTAGAATATGCCACAAGCCTTTCCTCTATATTAGGTCAAAGGCCTGTCGGAAGTCAGTAAAGAGCTGATAGAGGTCTCTGTTAAACTCGATGAACCGTTCCATCATCTGACGCACAGTAAAGATTTGGTCAATAGTTGATCGTCCCGATCGAAAGCCCGCTTGATACTCGCCAAGAACAGAAGTGGTGATTGCTTGAATTCTGCGAAGCAGGATCTTGGTCAGGATTCTGGTTTGGTGGCTTGTGAGGCTGATGGGCCGGTAGTTGTCACATTCTTTCTTCGAGCCTTTTTTGTGTATTGGGACTATTGCTGCCTTGCACCACTGCTGCGGGACGTGTCCAGTAGACCAGGTGGCTGATATAAGACTGTGGTATAGGTCGACAACGTCTTCTGAACCAACATTTATCAGTTCAGCAGTGACACCGTCTGGCCCCGGAGCTTTGCCTCGCTTTAGGGGTTCTGTAGCCGCTTTGGTCTCGCTTCTAAGCGGCGGTGGAGGGGGGCCTCGATCTGTGATTGGGAAGGATTTTAGGACATTCGGGTCGGTCATTACTTCAGGGTTCAGTTTCTCCTCAAAGTATTCCTTCCATCGTTCGAGCTTCCTCTTGGCATCACTGATGTCGTTCCCCTGTTTTTCTAGGATTACGAAAGTTGAGGTATCTTTTTTGGATGATAGCTCGCTGACTGTTTTGAAGAGGTTGTGGCTGTTGCCTTTCGTGAACTGGGTTTCACAATCCTTGCACTTTTCGGCGATATACCTGCGGAATGCCTTCCTCATTTCACGCTCAACTTTCCGTTTGAGATGTTTGTAGGTGTCTCGGCTGCTTCGGTCAGATTTGTTGATATGTAGGCGTTTCTGGTCGCATAATCGAATTATTTCTTCAGTGATCCAAGGCTTTTCAACTTTGGCTTTTGTACCAAGGATGTCGCTTGCAGTCTCGAGGATTGCAGAAGTGGCATGTTCAGCCAAGCGAACAATCTCTTCGGGAGTTGCGAGTGGATTGGATGTACTCAGGATGTCACGAAATTTTGTAGACAGGCTAGAGTTATACGGGGCTTTTTTGGTGGGGTCTCGGAGGAGTTCCTTTCGGAATCCTGGGATTTTTGTGGTTTTTGGGAGACGTTTTAACCTCAACTTGATTTTGGACATCAGGAGTGTGTGGTCCGAGTCAAAATCTCCACCGGGTAGTGAGACAGTGTCCATTACAGATGACTTCCAACGTTTGGATATCAGGACGTAGTCGATCATATTTTCAGTGACTCCATCAGGGGATCTCCATGTTACCTTTCGGCGGTGTCTGTGCTTGAAAGCGGTATTAGTGATGTAGAGTTCATTCTCCCTGCAGAAGTCAATAAGCCGTTCTCCCCTTGCATTAAGACGGTCATGTCCGTGTGGGCCCATGACATCTTTTCGACCAGCATGGCAACTGCCAACTATCGCATTAAAGTCACCCAACACGATAAATATATCATTTTTGAGGATCTGGTCAGTGACGCTTTGTAGCTGAAAGTAGAATTGGTCGCACTCCTCTTCATTACGGGCTGAATCCGGGGCATATATCTGGACGACTGAGAGATTTTTGATGGGCCCTTTCAGGCGGATGGTCGCTATTCTCTCCAATACAGGAGTGAAAGTCATTAGTGACCTTTTGGCAGCCGGAGAGAGGATGAAGCCGACACCCTGCCGATGGACACCATCAGAGCGTCCCGACAGTAGGAAAGTGGTTCCAAGGATGTTTTCTTCTCCGTTTCGAGGAAGGTGCGTCTCAAGACATATCGACTATATCCCACTTGTATCTATCAATCTCTTTCAACACCAGATCCATTTTGCCAGGTTTAGCTAAAGTCCGGGTATTTAGTGTACCAATATTGAGGGTGCTTTTCGCCGATATTAAACTCTCATCCCGTCTGGGAGTCGTCCTAGGCCTATGGTTGTCGGCTTCCCCGTACGTGGTAGCAAATTCATCATCATTCTCATTCCTTATCATCATCAAATCACAAGGGTCGTCGGTTTCCCCAGACACGGTAGCACTTCTACTTTGATCTTTTGAGCCTTTGTTCATATTTTGAAAAGATATGGTTTCTTGGCTGATTCATTGACGGCGGCAAGCCACTCCCCTCCGTCAACTTGCAGAGGCCGTTGTCCAAGTCTGGATCTTCCGCCCTTTCGCAGTTGTCCTCCTGGAGAGGATCCTTCTACGATGGTATCCTGCAGTACCATTCAATTTAACCCATTGCTGGAAGAAGGTTTGCAACTAGCGGGACGTGTCCATACGCCGGTGGGCCCTGCTCAGTGTGCATCAGAAGGGCCTTCTTCCTCCTCCGCCTGTATTTATGACCCCCGGGTGAGGGTACCCCAGTTCCAATTGTGGACCCCCAGGGGCTAGGTCCCCCTTGGTCCGCGCCTCCCTTTATGGAGGTACCCTACATATCTGTAGGACGTTCCCCTATCCGCCACTTGGGGACGCGCTGAGTGGCCTGGGGAGGGCCCCTTCTGAGAAGGTGTTCTCAGAATACCATATCAACTTACAACATAGATATTCCATAGTTTGGTCTCAGTAGATAGAGACTTCAGGATAGAAGCATTTTTCTTTCTTTTTTTCAATAAAGGCAATATTGAGAGGGGGCATGGAGGATAAGGGGATGAATTCCAAATAACGAAACTGCCTGTATGGTATTTTATGAAAGTATAATACACCCAATTTTCGTAAAATTGTTTTAAACTATTAATTTGAGGTGAAAACTTAAAGCGCCCGGGATTCGGTTGGTGTAAATTACAAAAAAAAACATTGGTCTTTTAAAAGGGTTGTCAGTTTCCAATAACAACAGAAAATTAGAATTAAGAATATGGAGTTGAAAAGGTCATGTTATCTTCTGGGAATTATACTAAATAGGAGAAACCGTGTTTTACTCAAAGGCTTGGGTTCTCGGTCCTTGCAAATAGTTTTTAGATCCTATTTTTTTGGCGGGCAAAACTTGGGGTATACCTATCCTTCGAAAATGATAAATAAAAAAAAACAAGTTTTTTCAACTTAAAGTAAGGAGCAATATTACGACTTAAAACGAAAATGAATTACAATGTATATGAGGCCTCCTCAATACCTTGCTCTTTGCGTTTTTGTTCCAGTCATTTAAGAATGACTCCTGAAACACAAGGCCCGTTTAATTAGAATAAAAGCTGTTTTAAAAGTTCTATGAAAATTTTAGCGTAAACAGCGAGGTAGTATAATAGGGTCCTGCAATAGACAAAAGAATCGACACAATCTATGTGTTCCCATTTCATTGCTAGTTCGGCTATGATAATTAAAAATGTGACGCATCCCATTTTGGTCGAAAACGAGTTATCAATGAATAAATTTCTTTATTGCCCAAAAAACACACAAGGGTTCAATATGGAGTAGATGAAGTAAAAAAAAAAGAAAAAAAAAGAAAGAAGAACACACTCACAAAGAAAACTATACTACCGAGAATAGATTCAAATAATTCTACTAACACGTCGCAGGATGGAGGCTGTTTGTCCTATCGAGCCTAGATAAATAGCGATTGCGACGCTGCTCAACCATGTTAACCCGTAGGCTGACACTAGTCTTTTGTTGCTAGCCCATAAGGGTATACACAAAAGAAATTTCAGTTACCGTAAACATATTCCAAAATGGAGTAAACGCGGGGACATGGGGTATCGCAAAATCGTTGCTAGACATGGGAGAGAATAAGCCTGCTGTAGCAAGCTTTACAGCAAACTATCACACCAAACGCTTTTCTACATTTCTCACTTATATGAGAGATAAGGAGAGCCCTTGTCGTTTTTACACTACCCCCTATCGGAAGACCGAGATACTTAATACAAGCAGATAACTGAACACTCTGATTTCCTAACTGTACGCATCCAACATCACCAACAGCTTTGCCGAAAGTAAGGACCTCGCTCTTCGAAGCATTAAAATTGCGACCAATTTCGGCATATTCCCTATTAAGCACAGAAAAATTCTCCTCAAAAGACGATACAGTTCTACTTACATTCAGGATGTCATCAGCTAAATTGAGTATGGAAAGGTCCAAACCTTTAAAATTAAACTAATTCTAGCCTTTTTCAGGGGTGCAACCACACTATTTTATGCAATGGTGGCGAAGTTACACCACCCTGGCGGATTCCTTTTCAAACTCGAATTACGGCTTTACACATTACATAACCATGACGAGTAGGTACTTTCACGACAACACATAATCTCGCATACAGATTTTTAAACACCCGCACAACAGAACGATTGAGACTTCGCTGCTGCGCACTATAGCAAATGAGAATGCACACTAGAATCGAAAGCACCAGCACGAGAGACGTCGTTATGTTATGTGTTGTGAGTAAACTCAGCACGAGGAACTCAATGGTGGAGTCAGAATCGTCCTATCTTATACCGTTACGAAGACAAATAAGAGACACATGCCAGTTTCGATAGAAGCGGATTATCTTATGGAGCTATAACATGGGGACCTGGCGATTTTCTCCTTTTTTGTCAAGGAAAAAGGAGACATATGCCATGAAATGGAATAATTTTGAATTCGCTCGAAATATTTGAATTTAATTTATACAAAAGAAAAGAGTATAAAAAGTTGGTTCAGAATATGTTCCCTTCATTTTCATTAGCCTCATCCTTCAAAGCGATCACAGCCAACAAACTTCTGTTTTTTGGTTCTCCTGAAAACTTACAAAAATGGCGTATGTCACGCTTTTAATTATCACAGTCGAGTTAGTCTGACCTAGTTGTGAGGTCCTTAAACATGCACGTTTGTGTTTGATCATGTTCTTACCCAAAACTGAGTATTTTATGTTGCATTGTCAATATAAAAACTTTCCGTTGCTGAACCCAGCACATACGCGTCCGCTAGAAGCAATAGCGTAGGAAGGAGGTTCGGGGGGGGGGAGACCGAGGGGGGAAGACCACCCCGGGTTCCAGTCCTGGAGGGGTGACAAAATCGATCTAAAAGGACTGATTGATTAGGGCCCACCGTGCAAAAAGTGGGATAGCAAAGTAACAGTGCTACTTGGCATTATTCAAATTTGTTGGTAGGTTGTGTTTGAAAATACCTTTTTTTCATTTATAAATATAATTTTTGCTCAAAGAAAAGCTGTAAAAACACAAATTGTGCAAGACTATATCATGTCATCAAAGATTCTCTTGTGACTCGTGGTAAAGAATTTCATTTGAGCACGTTTACGCTCAGTGTAATTCTGAGCATCGATGCAAAGAGTTATTTTAGACAGCTGAACCGTGAGTTTAAATTTTGTTTTCTTTTGCTATTCTGTTTAATTTCAAAGGTCTGAAAATATAAGAGAGTTAAATTGAAAAATTATTATAAAATGAAGAAGGGAAATGGAAGAAGAACTAAAAATATCAATGTTAGAGTGCATTGACAGGTTTCAACAAGAAATCAACACGTATTGCCAAGGCATGGAAGAAATATCACTTCGGTTTGCTATCTTGGAGACCAGGAACTTGCTAAAGAGTTCAGAAACTGAAGTACTAAAATTATTGGGCTGTTAAGTTGAGAATTACGAAGAAATATCTTCAGGAGACATGTTAAATGAAATCCCACGTTTGAGGAGGTTATTACAAGCGGCAAACATTCCTGAAGAAATGGCTCTGAAATGGAGAGTAGAATGTATCTATGGAATTTGGGGAGACGTATAGGCACTACTCTTTTCTTCTTTATTGGTGTAATATCATGAAGAACGTTTAACGGCGATTCCGTAGATATGATAGTTTGGATTCTATGGAAGCTCTACACCTTTTCAAAGAGAGTGAGTAATACGCTTTACTTCTTCGATGTGTTCTGTATAATACACAAGTGGCGTTTGAACAGTGTTGTCAATTTAAAATAGAGTTTAACATTATAGTATACTAAAAAGTTGATACTAAGAGAGATGTAGATGGCAAG
>JAQQPU010008063.1:9385-36807 GCA_029168905.1 Artemia sp. Kazakhstan ARC1039 | reverse complement strand
CTATTAAAGCTTTAGAAATATTTAGAAAGCTTCTAAAGTAGAATTTTGGAAAATTTTGAGTTAGGGGGGAAGGGGGATTCCAAAAACATCTTCCCGTAACATAACTTGTCCTCTGAAGTCGATTCTGATGTTTTTAGCACTCAATGTCTTAGTGCTTTAGAAATATTTAAAAAGCTCCTAAAGCAGAATTTTAGAAAATTTTGAGATTGGGGGGAAGGGGGATTTTAAAAACCTCTTCCCGTGATATAACGTGTCCTCTCAAGTCGATTCTGATGTTTTTAGCACTCTATGTCTTAGCGCTTTAGAAATATTTAAAAAGCTTCTAAAGTAGAATTTTGGAAAATTTTGAGTTTGGGAGGAAGGGGGATTTTCAAAACCACTTCCCGTGATATAATGTGTCCTCTGAAGTCGATTCCGATGTTTTTAGCACTCTATGTCTTAGCACTTTAGAACTATTGAAAAAAGCTTCGAAAGTAAAGTTTTGGAAAATTTTGAGTTTGGGGGAAGGGGGATTTCAAAAACATCTTCCCATAACATAATTTTTCCTCTGAAGTCGATTCCGATATTTCTAGCGCTCTATGTCTTAGCGCTTTAGAAATATTTAAAAAACCTTCTAAAGTAGAATTTTGGAAAATTTTGAGTTTGGGGGGAAGGAGGATTTTCAAAACCTCTTCCCGTAGAGTGCTTTGAAAATCCTCCTTGAAGGAGGATTTTCAAAACCTCTTCCCGTAGCACTCTATGTTTTAGCGCTTTAGAAATATTTAAAAAGCTCCTAAAGTAGAATTTTAGAAAATTTTGAGTTTGGGAAGAAGGGGGGTTTTAAAAACCTCTTCCCGTGATATAACGTGTCCTCTGAAGTCGATTCTGATGTTTTTAGTACTCTATGTCTTAGCGCTTTAGAAATATTTAAAAAAGCTTCTAAAGTAGAATTTTGGAAAATTTTGAGTTTGGGGGGAAGGGGGATTTTAAAACCCTCTTCCCGTGATATAACGTGTCCTCTGAAGTCGATTCTGAAACTTGTAGCGCTCTATCTATTAGTGCTTTAGAAATATTTAAAAAAGCTTCTAAAGTAAAATTTTGGAAATTTTTGAGTTTGGGGGGAAGGGGGATTTTAAAAACCTCTTCCCGTGATATAACGTGTCCTCTGAAGTTGATTCTGATGTTTTTAGCACTCTATGTCTTAGCGCTTTAGAAATATTTAAAAAGCTTCTAAAGTAGAATTTTGGAAAATTTTGAGTTTGGGAGGAAGGGGGATTTTCAAAACCACTTCCCGTGATATAACATGTCCTCTGAAGTCGATTCTGATGTTTTTAGCACTCTATCTATTAGTGCTTTAGAAATATTTAAAAAGCTTTTAAAATAAAATTTTGGAAAATTTTGAGTTAGGGGGGAAGGGGGATTTTAAAACCCTCTTCCGAGGATATAACGTGTCCACTGAAGTCAATTCTGAAACTTGTAGTGCTCTATCTATTAGTGCTTTAGAAATATTTAAAAGCTTCTAAAGTAAAATTTTGGAAATTTTGAGTTTGGGGGGAAGGGGGATTTTAAAAACCTCTTCCCGTGATATAACGTGTCCTCTTAAGTCGATTCTGATGTTTTTAGCACTCTATCTATTAATGCTTCCTAAACATCTTCCTATGACATAATTTGTCCTCTAAAAAGGATTAGGTTATTTTTACTGATCTCTCTTGTGAAATCCTTTCCCTAATTAATACAGTTTAAATGGTCTTATCAACAGAGTTGTTTGGCATGTGCCTGCTACCCTTAGGGGTAAGGGTGTCTGATAAGGCAAGTGTGACATCACAACTAACCGGGTTTCATATACCATAAAGAAAGTCAGCATGGGTTGAAAATTAAATGGCTTAGGATTTAAATAGGATTTTGGAATATATTTTAATGAACAAGGTTAAAAGCAGAAGTTGTGTAAGGTAAGCAGTGATTTATATTTATGATAGTAATATAGGATGAAATATGAGTTAAAAACAACTAGTAATGTGCAGTAATTTACCATTATATAGAGGGGGGGATGAGTGGAGGTAGGTACTTCAAAGTACCTTCCCGGGACAAACCTTAGCATGTACATCCATCCCTGAAAGTTTCATTTTCCTAACCCAACTCCTTTCCAAGACAGCCAAAAGTAACTAAAGTAGAATTTTACCGTATATTCACTTTATGTGTAAGTCAATAATATGATTTGGTAGAAATTTACCAAGGTAGGTAGGCTACTTCAAAATACTTTCCCAGGACATACTTTAGCCTGTAGTCCCATCCCTGAATGTTTCATTTCCCTAATCTAACCCCTTTCCATGATAGCCAAAAGTAGCTAAAGTAGAATAATGTATTATAAAAAATTTAGAATTTGCTACTAGACTACAAAAAAAAACAAATCAGTGGATTTTAAAACTAGTGTTTTCACACCAGGATCATCTCAGAATAATTCAATAGACCAGCCTGAAGTAGGCTAATCATTCATCTCTTTATTCAGAGCTGCTATTAACCCATAGCCTAAAGGCCCATACAAAATACCTTTAATCAACAAAACACTTTCAATGTTTATGGGGGATTCCAATATGGCAATATGTAGGATTTTCAAATAGATTGACAGAAAGGCAGTGTTGCCTTGTAAAAGTTAATAAAAAATCTTTGTTCAGTAGTTTATCTTTCTAAATCTTTTATTATAACCGAATATGCCAGATTCGGTCCAGAGAATCTGATAAATTTCCCGAGAATCTGATAAATTTCTAGGTTTCATTACAATTTACCAAGGTATAAACACATACAACAAGTACTGACAAAACCTATCCTCTCCACACAAAAAAAGTGACCCTTTGTCCGCGTCTCCGGAGACGATTCCATACCAATGCGAACCTGGCGAGTAAATCACAAGTTCCGTAGGTGATTATACTCGTTCCGTAAAACCTGTATTAAATTTGATTTATTGGCTCGGAGTGATTAAGTAGTACAACATTTACCCTCTAAGAGGCGCTGAGGTACGCGGGGTCACTTTTAGAGAGTTTTGTCAGTACTTGGTCAGTATGTGCTTATATTTTGCAATTTACCTAGGGTGAAAGTGAAAACATCATTTGATGCCTATTTTTATGCTCTTTCATAATACAATAATCTCTTCTGTCTCAAATTGTATCTTAAGCCCTTGAAGGAGCCCCAAAAGTATTTCATTTTTATAACCACACAAAGAATTTATAACCTTACCTAAAAAATACTTGATTTTCAATTTAAACTGTTTTCCTACTGTTTCAAGTTTTTCAAATGCCGTCGACAAAAATAGCACCGAATTTTTCGATTCGAAACTTTGCCGTCAACAATTTAGGGTATATTCCAATTCAGGGTACATATTTGCACATTAGGGGGGTGAGGGAGGGGGGGGGGTAAAGTTAGACCCTGAAGCCACGCCGAAAAGTCGGCGAAGCGCAATCGAAAAAAACGGTGGCGCGCCGCCGAACTTGCATCACCGTGCTGACGCCGCCGCTGATTCTATCGTCGGCGGTGTCACTAATACGCCGCCGTTTTTTTTTTTTTTTGTCTTTTTTTTCTCTTTTTTATGGTTATCGATAACTACCTCTGGGCTTCAACCGTCATCCCGGCTAATCTGTTTCTTAAAGATAAATACTGTCATCTTGAGCTCGCCATGTATATCAGTTCATAAAAAGGAGAAGAAGAAATTTTTCTTGAAACAAAAATTCTACCTTCCACTTTAAAATTCTGTTCATTATTTTCTGATTTTTCAGATGAAAAGAGGTAGGT
This sequence comes from Artemia sp. Kazakhstan ARC1039, assembly GCA_029168905.1. Lineage (NCBI taxonomy): Eukaryota > Metazoa > Arthropoda > Branchiopoda > Anostraca > Artemiidae > Artemia > Artemia sp. Kazakhstan ARC1039. Next base: position 33,045 of record JAQQPU010008063.1, on the reverse strand, counting down.
AAAAGAGCATTAGACAATTCAGGATGTTATCATAGGTAGCGCAATCGAGCTGACTAAGTAAAGAACAATGTTGGCACAATGTATTATTTTTTTTCCATACCAGGGCAATTCGTATCGCAGGAGTTGTCATAAAAGCTTCGAAAAGGGCTCATTCGATTGAAAATTGGAGTAGCTAGTCCTTCTTTTAATAGTCAAAAGTGATTGGAAGGCAGCTATTACCCCTTCCACGCCCACCATTTCCCCAAACACATCCAATCAAAATTTTAAGATAGCCATTTTGTTCAGAGTAACTGATTCCCAGAGAGAAAATATGTTTTTTGAGGAGGTTACTCACCCACAACCCTCAGGGCAAGGGTTTTAAGTTATGCCCTGGGGGTGCATAAGAATGATGTTGGCACAGTGTATTATTTATTATTTTTTCCTTTAGACCAGGGCACTTCATATCAAAGAAGTTATTGTAGAAACTTCGAAAGGACTCATTCAATTAAAGATTGGAGTGGCTTGTGCCCTATTTAATAGTTGAAAATGATTGGAAGACAACTAACACCCCTTACACGCCCACCATTTCCCGAAACACATCCAATCAAAATTTTGAGATAGCCATTTTGTTTAACGTAGTTGAAAGTTATGGAAATTAGGTATTAGAGGATGACAACCACCCTCACAGCCCTTAGGGTAAGGGTTGTAATTTATGCCCTAGGGGCATATTCGGTGTTTATAGAAAGCGTTGTCGTGGAAACTCAAAAAGGGATCATTCGATTGGAAATCGAAAAGCCGAGTGCCCTTTTTAATAATCGAAAGTGATTGGAAGGCTTGACATCTTATCGTAGAGATCGATGTGGGTATAATGTATCATTTTTGTTGTTGTTGTTGTTTAGACCAGGTCACTTCGTATCGAAGGAGTTGATGTAGGAACTTCGAAAAGGGCTCACTCATTTGAAAATAGAAAGGGTTGATGTCCTTTTTAATAGTCGAAAGTGATTGGAGGGAAACTAATCCCCCTCCCACGCCCACCCTTCCATTTGCCTTTATGTTTAAAAAGTAAATGTTTCCTTAAGATTAAATAAAAATGCACTGTGTTAATGCTAATTCCCAATAAGGCATCCCAGCAGTATCCCAAGAATGACTGAGGGTATTATGTTCAAACTCTCGGGGCTTCTTCCGCTCTTAAAATTTCATCAAATCAAAATAGCGTAAGTGTATCCAAGCTATCAAAGAAAGTAAACAAATTTTTTTGCAAATGTTATCAAGTTTTCCATTTCAGATCAACTAGAGGAGGTATGCAACTAAATTAAACACTACTATTTGTGTCCAGATTTTAAAAGGGTCTATGTTGTTAAAAATTGCTGAAATTTTTATTCCAGCATACAAATAGCAGGCCAAACTATAAATTCATAAAAAAACGAAAAGATTTAAAGTATTATTTTCTTTTTCCCTGAAAAGACTATGTCAATATAAAACAAACAGAAATTAATTAAAAAGACTGTTTCCACAAAATAAGTTTTTCAAAGAAAAGTAAAGAACTCCATAAAACAAAAAATGAGCAAAATTAAAATCAAATAATCTACCAAGTGTGAAACTACCACAAATCAGCATCGATAAATAAATGAAACCCAAAACGAACAGAAATTACAATAAATAACCGAGTAAAACTCAAAACGAGCAGAAATTAACATAAGTTGGGCTCACAACCTTTATGCCTTCCCAAGGCCAGAACATAATTTGCACTTTACTGAAAAAAAAAATACAAATGAATATGCATTGTCAGTTTAATAAATATATACTGATATTTAGTAATCAAAATGTTAATATTTTCTTATAATATTATCTTTGATATTATTAAAGTTATAAAAGTAAAAACATTTATATTTTTTCAGTAAAGTGCAGACTATGTTCTGGCCTTGGGAAGGCATAGGGTTTTTGAGCCCAACTTATATTAGTTTCTGCTGGTTTTGAGTTTGACTCGGTTATTTATTGTAATTTCCGTTCGTTTTTGGTTTCATTTATTTATCGATGCTGATTTGTGGTAGTTTCCCGCTTGGTAGATTATCTAGAGCTAGTATAGAAATATACCTATAGAAATGAATTACATTTTTTTTTTTGCACAGTTATCAGAGCACACTGAAGTTGAAGTAGTCTTAAACTTGGACTTGAAACGTCATAACTTGGCCACTTCTTTCAGAAAAGAATTTTGGAGGGTTACCTAAAAAATTGTTTTGAATTGAGTAAAATTGTGTTGATAAGAAAAGAGGGCAAAGGTGCAGTTTAGTTCCTCCTGTAGTGTAGGGCGCAGGAGCCTTATGGTAAAGGTGCAGGTTTGTTCTCCTTTATAAAAACAACTTATTTCAGTAGATACAAAGAAGAAGCCCATTTGCGGCATTCTGTGGGACCCCAAGGTCCAATGCTAGTATCAAATCCCACGAGTGCAGTTTACGCTCGTCAAGTTCTGGCTGTACCGGCCACAAGTGCCCCAGCTAAACGGCTTTTTAGCACGACAGGACTGATATTGACTGCAAAAAGATCAATGGCTCCAGGCAGAGTGAACAAACTCACTTTTGTTACATTAATTGTAACTGAAGTGATGCAACCACTGATTTAAAATTGTTGGTGTCGTTAAGCCATGGTATCTGACTTGTATACAGTGTTTTTTCGATGTTGTTATTTGTTTTATTCACTTCCTTTTCGTATGTATTTGATGAACAGGAGAGGTTTGAACTTAAAACTTTGAAAGTTATACATACATTAGCCCAAATCATTAACAAGAAGGAAATGACTAAACACGGGATTTTATAGGAACAATGCGATGTTAAACATAAACACAACATAGGTTTCTTTGGGTCAAGTGGCTAAAAATAAGAATTCTATTTGGTCTGATCGACGGTGAACATAAACACTTTCCACACGGCCCAAAAAATTCCTGTTTTGTCATATTATTCTTGTATGTTTTTAGCCAACCATTTAAAAATCCTTACTAAAATCGAGGTTGAACGTGCTTGGTGAAGTGGAATTTTTGTTATTATTTTTAATCAGAAAAATCGGCGCGCCGTGGCGCGCCGCCAGTCTAATTTGCAGTGGGCAATGTAATTTAGCTAGGACGAAAGTGAAAACATCATTTAATGTTTTTTATGATCTTTCATAAAACATATAAAATACCTTTGGGGCCCCTTTAAGGGCTCAAGATGCAATTTGAGACAGAAGCGATAATTGTATTACGAAAGACCATAAAATAGCAGCAAATGGTGTTTTCACTTTCATCCTAGCTAAATTATAGTGTCACCTAGAAATTTACTGATTCTTTTGGTAATTAGTAACACAAATTTACCAAAGGGGGCATATCAGGTTTTTATGGAGAGGGCTGTCACATAAACTTCGGAAGGGGTTCATTTGATTAGTAATCTGAAGTTCTAGTGCCCTTTTTACAAGTCAAAGTGATCGGAGGGTAGCCCCCTCCACACGTGCTATTTTCCCCAAATGCATCTGAAAGAAATTTTGAGATAGCCATTTGTTCAAAAAATAGCCCAAAGATCAATTAAAAAGCCCTTTAGGGTTGAGATAGCTCCTCAGAGTCTGGGGGCAAGTGTTTTAAGTCATGACCCGGGGGCATAAGAAGTTTTTATTGAAGGAGTGATCTATGAACTATATAGGACGCTCATTTGATTGGAAATTTTAGTTCTACTTCCCTTTTAAGAGTCAAAAATAATGGAGGGCAACTAATTTTTCCCTACCCCGACATCCCCTTTCCCCCAAACGTATCCGATCTAAATTGTGAGATAATTATTATGTTCACCATAGTCCAAAGAACATATAACAATGTCTTCAGGGTGGACATAAACCCCCAGAGCCCATGGGCAAGGGCTGTCAGTTATGCCCAAGGGCATATAAGCTTTTCACGGAATGGGTAATCGGCTTATTTGATTAGAAGTCATAAGTTCTAGTGCCCTTATTACTACTACTTGCAACTACTTGTAAAGTTAAGAGTATCAAGATAAAAATTACAAGAAATGTGTGAACATGTAAATTATCAAAAGGACATATCAGCTATGTCATAACAATGGCTAATTGTATTAAGTTGAAACTTCCAGGACTTGATGAGAGGGATGTTTAACTCACCAAAAAGCGATACGTTAATGCTACTGCTGCTACTAGGACTACTGATATTACTATTGATACTACTACTAGTAATGTCAATACTACTACTGTAGCTACTATTACAACTATGTCTTATTGGTATGAAGGTTAAATTTTCATGGAATTTTGAGGGAGGAACATGAACTGAATCACAACACGCCATCTGTATTCAGTTTGTCACCTGGCCGTAACAGCACTACCTTAGAAACGGTTTGGTGTGTGAAGTAGAAACTAGCAGGGCTTGTTGTGGGAGATGTTGAACTAACCAAAAGAAATATTTCTGTCTTAATTCTACTGCTTCTACTCATACTATTACTAGTGCTACTAGTATTACTTCTTCTACTGCTACTACTACCACTAAAGCTAGGTATACTACTATTAATTCTACTGCTATTACTACTACTACTGCTATTAAAAATAAGAGTATAAAGGTGAAAAATTTGGAATATACTGAAACTCTATGGAGCTAAATTAAAGCTTACTATGCCCACGCATTAGGCGGATGTTAACCTAATTCACAAACAAGCTTTGAGTATGTTTATTTTCGAAAAGTGACAAAGCAATATCTCAAGAACGGCCTACATCATTAAGTTAGACCTACAAGAGTAATTTTGGCAGATTTTATACTAACCAGAAGGCGCTATCATGGGCACCCATAGGCTGAATTTTAGGGGGGGGCTTACCTGGTATAATCGGCAATTCGTTTTTAGTTTATAGCTATATCAAACTGACAATCCACAGTCATTTGTTTTTTGTATTTTTTTCAGTAAAGCCTAAGTTATGTTCTGGTCTTGAGAAGGCATGGGGGTTGTCAGCCCTAGTAATGTTAATTTTTGCTCATTTTGAGTTTGACTCGGCTATTTATCATAATTTCTGTACGTTTTGAGTTTCATTTAATTGTTGATAGTGATTTGTGGTAGTTTTACGCTTGGTAGATTATTTGACTTAATGTCTCCCCATTTTTGACTTAATAGAGGTCTACTTTTCTTTGAAAAATTATTCTGTGGAAAAAGTGTTTTTTTAATTAATACAAATATATGACACCGTCATTAAGCCAGGGGGGCTGGCACCCCCTTGCCCCCCTCCTTATGGGCACCCATGGGCACTATGTGTATATATTAATTCTACCACTACAGTTTTTGTAACTCATGACACTATAATAAAAATAATAATTTATTTTTGACCCACTAACATTATAAAAAAGTGGAGTAACAAAAGAAAATGAAAGGTAAAGACATACAAAACAAAACACATGCAAAAAGAACTACAAATGCAAATCAGAACAATCGCACAAGAGGATGAAAAGGACCCAACCGCTTGCAGGCCTCATCTTTTAACTTGGAGTCCAACTTATTATATGACGTCAAAATATGAGTTGCATTAAGCATTTGAATAATCTTACGGTTTCTATACCAACGAGGCAAATACAAAAGATATTTACAATAACGGAAATACAAAATTCTAATATCCTGCATATCACTAGTATTAAAAAATGGGTGCAAACCTGATAGAAAAAGAATGGAATGGTCGCAATAATGTAGAATAGAGTTTAGCTAATGCCTTACGAGAATGTCGGCCGCGATTTGGGACAATTTTAACATAACCTGCTTTAAGCTTATTCTTAATATCTGCAAGTGCACTAGCACGGATAGCTGAAATAGAAGAGCAGATGCTAATCCCAAGCCAACGCAACGGAGGAGCCAGCTTAACTGAAAAAGAACTACAACTCAAATCACTACTTGGGTTTTTAGCATTGGAGACTAAATACTCAAATTTTTCAGCATTAAGCACGAGGCCAATTTTTTCCAAAAGCTTAGAAACAAACTGGTCAGACTTAGCTAGGGTGAATTTTGAACGGCTAATAAGTAATAAATCATCTGCATAAGCAATATAAAATATATTAGTTAGACCCGTAAAACACAACGGAAAAATACGAGAAGGCACAGGGTATAAACAAGCATCAAAAAGGTATGGTGACAGAACCCCTCCCTGCCTAAGTCCAGACCGAATAGGAATATTACCAAAAAAGATCTGTCCTGACCGAAGTCGAACATATGAATTTGCATACCAAAAACGAAGGACACATATAACAGATGAATTCACTCTAAGCTGGGTAAGAGAATACCATAGTTGGCTGTGACAAACCGAGTCAAAAGCTTTTTAAATATCTTACGCACATAAATGAACTTCAGATCCATCTTTTTGTGCTTGAATTAAAAAAGGGGTAAGAATTCGATGCGCTTGTTGGCATCCTATATTTGGTTTAAACCCAAATTGATTGGACAAATAATCAACTTTTGGAAGAATTTCAGGAAGCAGGACATTCAAAAACTTTGCTCAGCGAACAGGCTACCGCAATTGGTCTATATGATGCGCAATTAGTCGGATCTTTCCCACGTTTAAGAATCGAAGTGACACTCCCGCACAAAAAAAGAATCAGGCACCAAAGACGTACATAGACAAATTTGAAATAATAACTGCAAATGATAAATTCAATTCTTTCGAATCAATATGAAGGTGAAAACACTAATACCATCAATATAACATGATTTAGATTTTAAACGAATCACAACGAATTACACGGTCAGCAGAAACGGGAGGCACATGACCTTGGTAAGTTTTCTCAGGTAATACATAAGAACAGAGGCTAACAAACTGAGAGTGAGCCGCATAATTCATAATATTAAAAATCTTATTATAATGGTTAATCTAAGAGGCATTAGGGATCCGATCGGCATTAGGAGGTGAATCAAATTTTGCAACATTAATCACTTGTTCCACTGACTAGAGGTTTTCGGAAATTCCCCACCATTGTACCTTACTTTACGAAGATAACGTTTAAACTCCAACTTCGTTTTCTGTTTAATGTCAAAAGGTGACCCCTTAAAGGGCGGCCACACGCTACCCAAATTCTAAGCCACAATTTTGCACGATTTTTCACAATTTTTAAACTATGAGTATTAAGGTGAAACTTTTGGGAAAAGATTAGGAGTTTCAATTAGACGAAAAATCTAAATGAATACAGGTTTTTAAGACTTTTAAAGGAGATAATTCGATTCATTTGGCTCTAGTTCCCTTTTTAAGAGGGAAAATAGATTGGAGGACAAGCAGCCCTTCTCCCAAGCCCGTTCATTTTCTAAACACATCTATTCAAAATTTTCACTTTTTGTTCAGCATATTAGAATGATCCAGCAACTATGTCTTTAGGGATATTTGGTATGTCAATCCCCCAGAATCATCCAATTGACACATTATGCTTAAAACTAAATGTTCCTTTAAAACTAAATCAAAATGCACTGTGTGTATAGTTGCCAATTAGACAACTCAGGAATATCTCTTGAACGACTTGAAGTAATAAGTTGAAATTTGCGGGGCTACTACTATTACTACCTTTTCTCTTGCAATTTAAATAAATCGAAAGAGTGTAACTGTATCCAGGTTGTCAAAGAGTACAAATAGAGATAAACTATTGATTCTTATAGAAGAAAACCGAAAAGATATAAAATACTTTTCCTGTATGAAAAAGACTACATCAATAAAAACTACTAGACACTAATTCAAAAACTTTTTCCACAGCACAGGTTTTTTAAAGAAAGTAAAGAGCTCCATTAAGCTAAAAAAGAACAAAACTAAATTCAAATAATCTTCCAAACTACCACAAATTCCCAAAACACACATACTCAAAACAAACAGAAATAATAATATATAACCGAGTCAAGCTCAAAATGAGTAAAAATAAACATGAGTAAGGCTGTAAACCTATGCCTTCTCAAGACTAAAAACATGATTTTCCACTTGCTGAAAACAAAATACATTTTGAGTATTTTCATTTTTTTCTTACTTTATTATATAAAGAATTATCAAAACTTTAAGGAATAAATATCAGTATATGCATATTAATCTAACAATCCACGCTCATTTATTTAATATACATATACTGATATTTATTCCTTCAAGTTTTTAATTTTATATCTATTTAAGTAAAAAGAAATTAAAACATTTTAAATGTATTCTGTTTTCAGTACAGTTAAAATTATGTTCCGGTCTTGAGAAAGCAAGAGGGTTGTCAGCCCTACTCATATTAATTTTTGCTTCTTTTTGAGTTTGACTATGTTATTGTTGGGGCTCTGTCCCTTTTCTTTTCTGATTAATGACCCACTTATATTTTTTTTTATTACATCAGCTTATAATCTAATTTAAAGGACAAGCTAAATACTCGTTGACTAGCCAGTAATTCCATAAGGAGTAAACTTTCGGGCTAAATTCTATTTATGTCTTTCTGATCTAGGCCATTGCTAGATAATATTATTCAAAAGAAGCGAGGGGTTTGAAGTTTAACTTTCTTTGTGCTAAGACAGTGATTTTGTTTTTAGTTCGTTTTTAGACTAAAAAGTCCATTTTCAGAGTCTGCTACGAGGGTTCGCTTATAAAGTTCGTAGATACAGGTTTTGTCCGAACTGACAGTTGCAGATTAAACATGAGTTATTTTCTGCAGCTGTGAGAAATAATTTTCCCCGAAACCAGTTAGAGTGGGAAAAGAGATTTCGATAAGTACCGTCATTAATGTATCTTCTTTGGCCTTTGAAAAGATACTATATGTTTCTTAAACACACTAGTTGCAATATCAGTGCACGAAGAAACTGTAGAACCCTTGTAATTGCTCAATCGCGTTACTAGACTTTAGAAGCAGCACCAGTGGTGGCACTGTGGCGTTATAGATTAAATATCCAGTACCCCCAAGGCATCAGAACGAACAGTGGCGGTATCTACAAACTAGGACCACTCCTGGGATACCGCTAGTGAAAATAATCCGAGCTTTCCGAAGAACCGAGTTTTCTTAACCTATACAGTAGCCTACTGTAGTGAACTGTAAAAAATTGCGCGGAAAAAAGATGGAATAAGTTAAAATATTGCGAACTAAAATCTCGATGGGCTTAGCTTAGCCAGAAAAAATAAAGTTTTACGAATTAATACGCGTTATTACGAATAAAATAAAATCGAATTAATTACGAATAAAATACGCAACTAATTAGCTTGCGAGAAACAATCGGCTAATTGAGACGTAAAAAGTTTTTACGATATACTACCGGAACTGAATTTGACCATTCGAAGTAGTACTTTGATGTGCATTGAAATAATAATGGCTAGCTGAATTTTGAATTAATATCTGGCAGAGGGAATGTCGGACATAGACTCAGAGAGAAATAAAAGAGATAGAGATAATGCAATCAGGAAAAAGGACACCCGGTATGCCATGGCGTTACCGAATCGTTACAGGAACGACAATCAAACATTAAAAGAAGCGATTTTTAGGTGGTTTGAATTATTTCCAACAAACTTGCGCCAAAATTTAAGAAATGAAACGAAAATAAATCAGAAACTCGGAGAGAATTTGAATACAGACTGACAGATTTGCAAGAAAACGGCTAGAATCAGGTGAATGTACCATGCTTGAAGGGTCCGAAGAACTGAAAAAAGGCCAGAAAAATGTACCAAAAAATTACGATGGAACAGTTTTCAGAAGATACCAACACAGAATTGAAAATATATTTAAAATAAAAAAACCCAAAAACAAGCGAATAAATGGCGGAGTTGGTGGATAAATGGGTCGAAATAAGAAAAAAGTGCATTTAAGTGAAAACAAGAAGAATTAACTTGCTATAACTGGTACTACAGGAAATTTTGCTAGAAACTGCCCCAGTGAAGATAATTCGACAAAACCCCTATAAAGAGACAGCCTGAGTTTGCAGAGTCCCATAAAATATATTGAAAAATTGAACAGGGAATCATTGGCAGCGCAATAGCGCTACGTAAGTAAAGAACGATGTGGGCACAATGTATAATTTATTTATTTTTTTCTTGGTTTGTTTTAGACCAGGGCACCTCGTATCGTTGAAGTTATCGTAGGAACTTCAAAAAGAGCCCATTGAATCGGAAATTCAAAGGAGTAGTGCCCTTTTTAATAGTTGAAAATTATTGGAGGGCAACTTACCCTCCTCCCACGCCCACCATTTCCCCTAACACATCCAATTAAAATTTTTAGATAGCCATTTCGTTCAGCGTAGTTAAAAAGTCTGGGAATTAAGTCTTTGAGGATGATAACGCCCCAGCTCTCAGGATAAGGATTGTAGGTTATGCATTGGGAGTATATAAGGTTGTTATAGAAAGCACTGTAGTAGAAACTTTAAAAGGGGCTCATTCGATTGGAAATTCAAAGGGTTAGTGCCCTTTTTAATAGTCAAAAGTGATCGGAGGGCAAATGGCCAACACTTCTAATCAAAAGTTAAGATAGTCATTTTGTTAAGCATTGCTGAACGGTCTTGTAACTGTATCTCTAGGGCTATGCGTAGGCCAGCCCCCCCCCCCCCACAGTTAAAATAGAATCAAATAATCTACCAAGCGTAAAACTACCACAAATCAGCATCGATAAATAAATGAAACCCAAAGCGAACAGAAATTACAATAAATAACAGTCAAACAGAGTCAAACCTGAGGCTATAAATTTCTATGCCTTCCCTAGGCCAGGACTTCATTTGCACTTAACTGAAAAAAAATAAATTTAAACGTTTTCACTTTTATAACTTCAATAAATCAAATATTACTAACATTTTAAGGAATAAATATCAGTATATGTATACTAAACTGGCAATGCACATTCATTTCTTTTGTTTTTTGTTGTTTTTTTTTTTCAGTAAAGTGGAAATAAAATTGGGAAATATTGAATTTCGGGTGAGACTGGAAAAAATTAGAGAGGAATATGAGAATATTCCTATCAGTTTTAATGAGTTTTTGGCCTTTGATGAGAGGAAGTAGTCCCTTGTGGATGATCCCCTGCGGGAAGTCGTAAAAGAGTGCCAGTTCCCTCAGCGTACAATTGCTGGGTCAGCTGTGATCCTGTTACCGAGATTTCGCCTCTCTGATCTGGACTCCTTGGGGGATACTCTCTCTCAGTCACTTCATACTTCACTGAATTCTTTGCCCAGTAAACCAATTTACTAATATAAATTGAAATCAATAATTATATCCTGAAAACCTTATTCCTTGAGCTACATATGTAAATTTTATCTTCAGTTGGTATCAAAAAGCATTCTTCATTTGATTATCTCAAAGGATGAGACACAAAATAAACTGATTAATGATTCACTCCAATTTTTAGCTGATTTCTCTGTATCCTTATTATTTTCACCGGACTTTGAATTTTCAGCCTCAGAGGACTTCAAATAATGCCAAGGGAAAATTCATTTTCAATTAAGATATTCATTTGTTTTCATTGTTGGAGGTTAAGAGGCTAGTTCATCCAGTTTTTCGTGATAACTGGCATCATCGAATGTGCCAGAGCCAGATTCTCCACTTTTCTAAAATGCAAATTTCGTGAGAGCAAGAATATTCTCGTTTTTCGTGCTGTATCCCACCGATTGAAGGTTGACCAAAACCTAGAAGATTATTATCCCGCTTGGAATTTTTCCATTACGCTAGTGATTTGGTTATGGGGAGTTGAAATGACTCTGGCTAAGCCAGAAGCCAGAAGATAAGCCAGACAATTATTTCCTATAAACCTTATTCCTTGAGCTAGATATCCAAATTTTATCTTCAGTTGGCATCAAAAAGCATTCTTCATTTTTTTTTATCCCAGGAGATGAGACCAAAAATAAACTGATTAATGATTCGCATCGATTTTAGCTGATTTCCCTGTATCCTTACTATTTTCATCGTTCTTTGTATTTTCGGCCACAGACAACCAAGGGAAATTTCATTTTTCAATTAAGATATTCATTTTTTTCATCGATGGAAGTTAAGAGGCTAGTTCATCCAGTTTTTCTTGATAACTGACATCATCAAATATCCCAGAGCCTGATTCTCCACTTTTCCAAAATGCAAATTTTGTGAGAGCAAGAATATTCTCGTTTTTCGTGCTGTAACCCACTGCTTGAAGGTTGACCAAAACCTAAAAGATTATTATCCCGCTTGGGATATTTCCGTTATGCTACTGGTTTGGGGGTGGGGAGTTGAATTCACCATGGCTAAGCCAGAAGATTGTTTGATGAGATTGGTACTATTTTTTTCTTCTAATCTTGTGGATTTCACTTTTTCAATATCTCAAACCTCTTACAAATACCCATACAATCTTTATTCTGGTCAGTCTGGAGTGTCCTGTTACCGAAATTTTGCATCTCTGATCTAGAATCTTTGGGAGGTACTCTCTCTTAGTCACTTCATACTTCACCCAATTCTTTGCCCAGTAAACCAATTTACTAGCATGGATTCAAATCAACAACTATTTCCTATAAACCATATTCCTTGAGCTAGATATCCAAATTTTATCTTCAGTTGGCATCAAAAAGTATTCTTCATTTGATTATCCCTGGGGATGAAACCAAAAATAAACTAATTAATGATTCGTTCCGATTTTAGCTGATTTCTCTGTATCATTATTGTTTTCAACGGTCTTTGTATTTTCGGCCACAGAAGACGTCAAAATATGCCAAGGGAAAATTCGTTTTTTAATCAAGATATTCATTTTTTTCATCGTTGGAGGTTAAGAGGGTAGTTCATCCCATTTTTCTTGATGGCTGGCATCATCGAATGGGTCAGAACCCGATTCTCCACTTTTCCAAAACGCAAATTTTGTGAGAACAAGAATATTCTAACTTATCGTGTTGCAAACCACTGATTGGAGGTTGACCAAAACCTAGAAGATTATTATCCCGCTTGGAACGTTTGCATTATGCTAGTGGTTTGGGAGGGGGGGGGGGGTGAATTCACTCTGGCTAGGCCAGAAGACTGATTGATCAGATTGGCACGATTTTTTTTCTTCTAATCTTGTGAACTACACTTTTTCTAAATCTCAAACCTCTTGCAAATACCCATATAATCTTTACCCTAGTTGTTATGCAGTGGAAACATGTGGGCAGGGACTGATCTGGACCCAAGCCGTGGAAGCAGCAGCACAGGGATTGGTCAGAGATGGAAGAAAGAAAGCAAATGTAGATTGTAAAGTTGAAGTTTAGTGTTTATGTTTGTAAGGGTGGACCAGCATGGCGCGTGGTTGGCCATTTATTTTACAAGGGAGATGTTAACTCTGCCCCTTTTGTTTCATAGGCAGCACAATAGCATTGCCTAAGTAAAGAACGATATTGGCACAATGTATTATTTATTATTTATTAATTAAAAAAACTTTTTCCAAAAAATAAGTTTTTCAAAGAAAAGTAAAGAACTCATTTAAACAAAAAATGAGCAAATATAAAATCGAATAATCTACCAAGCGTGAAACTACCACAAATCAGCACCGATAAATAAATGAACCCCAAAACGAACAGAAATTACAATAAATAAGAGAGTCAAACTCAAAACGAGCAGAAATTAACATAAGTTGGGCTCAAAACCCCTATACCTTCCCAAGGCCAGAACATAATTTGCACTTTACTGAAAAAAAAAGAAATGTTTTTACTTTTATGACTTTAATAAATCAAATAATATTTGTATTTTGATTGCTAAATATCAGTGTATGTATATTAAACTGACAATGTACATTCATTTGTATTTTTTTCAGTAAAGTGCAAATTATGTTCTGGCCTTGGGAAGGCACAGGGGTTTGGAGCCCAACTTATGTTAATTTCTGCTCGTTTTGAGTTTGACTCGGTTATTTATTGTAATTTCTATTCGTTTTGGGTTTCATTTATTTATCGATGCTGATTTGTGGTAGTTTCAGGATTGGTAGATTATTCGATCTTATTTTTTCTCATTTTTGGTTTAATTGAGTTCTTTACTTTTCTTTGAAAAATTTATTTTGTGGAAAAGTTTTTTTAATTCCTTTGCCCTGGGGGCTCTTGGGGGTTTGCCATCCTTAAATAAATAATTTCCAGAACTTTCAACAACGTTGAACAAAATGGCTATCTCGAAACCTTGACTGAATGTGTTTGGGGAAATGTTGGGCGTGAGACGGAGGTTAATTTCTCTCCACTCACTTTCGACTGTTAAAAAGGGCAATTTCAATTTCCAATCAGATGAGAACTTATTGAAATTTCTACAACAACTTTCTATATAAACCTTATGTGCCCCCAGGTCATAACTTACAACCCCTGTACTGCCTTATATGCCCCCAGGGCATAACTTACAACCCTTGCCCTGAGGGCTATGGGGGAGGGGTGGTCATCCTTAAAGACCTAATTTCCAAAACTGGAAATTAAAATTAAAGACCTAATTTCATAAACTGGAAATTAAAATTAAAGACCTAATTTCCAATCGAATGAGCCCTTTTCGAAGTTTCTACGACATTTCCTTCGATACGGAGTGCCCTGGTATGGAAATAAACAAAAAAATAAATAATACGTTGTGCCAACATCGTTCTTTACTTAGGCAGCGCGATTGCGCTGCCTATGATTTTTTGGTTTTAGACCAGGGCTCTTCGTATCGAAGGAGTTGTCGTAGAAACTTCAAAAGGGCTCATTCGATTGGAAATTGGAGTGGCTTAAGCCCTTTTTAATAGTCGAAAGTGATTGGAAGGCAACTAACACCCACTCTACGCCCACCATTTCCCCAAAGACATCCTAATCAGAATTTTGAGATAGCCATTTTGTTCAGCGTAGTTGATTTTCAGATAGAAATTATGTTTTTTGAGGAGGACACTCCCCCACCACCCTCAACGCAAGAGTTGTAAGTTATGCCCTGGGAGCATATAAAGTTTTTATAGAAAGCTGTGTCGTAGAAACTTCAAAAAGAGCTCATTTGATTGGAAATTCAAAGGGCTAGTGCCCTTTTTTAACAGTCGAAAGTGATTGGCAGGCAACTAACCCCCCTCTCAGACCCACATTTTCCCCAAACACATCCAATCTAAATTTTGAGATAGCTATTTTGTTAAACGTAGATGAAAGTTCTGGAAATTAGGTCTTTGAGGATGACAAGCCCCCCTCTCCTACCCCCACAGCCCTCAGCGCAAGGGTTATAAGTTATGCCCTGAGGGCATATAAGGTTTTTTATAGAAAGTGTTGTCATAGAAACATCAAAAAGGGCTCATTCGATTGGAAATTAAAATGGCTAGTGCCCTTTTTAATAATCGAAAGTGATTAGAAGGCTACTAACACCCCTTCCATGCCCACCATTTATCCAAACACATCCAATCAAAATTTTGAGATAGCCATTTTGTTCAAAGTAGATAAAGGGTCCGGAAACTATATCTTTGAGGATGACACTCCCCCCACAGCCCTCAGGGTAAGGGCTGTAAGTTGAACCCTGGGGCCATATAATGTTTTTTTGAAAGCTTTGTCGTAGAAAATTGGAAAAGGGCTCATTCGATTGGAAATTCAAAGGGCTAATGTCCTTTTTAACTGTCAAGAGTGACTGGAGGGCAACTAAAATTAACCGCCCTCTCACGCCGACCTTTCCCCCAAACACATCCAATCAAAATTTTTAGATAGCCATTTTGTTCAACGTAGTTCAATGTCTTAGAAATTAGGGCTTTGAGGATGATAACCCCGTCAGAGCCCTCAGGGCAAGGGTTGTAAGTTATGCCCTGGGGGCATACAAGGTTTTTATAGATAGTGATGTTGTAGAAACTTTGAAAAGGGCTCATTCGATTGGAAATTAGAAGGGCTTGTGCCCTTTTTAATAGTCAAAAATGATTTTAGGATAACTAACACCCCTCTAACACCCACCATTTTGCCAAACATATCCAATCAAAATTTCAAGATAGCCATTTTGTTCGACGTAGTTAAAAAGTCCAGAAATTATGTTTTTGAGGATGACAACCCCCTCACAGTCCTCAGGGCAAGGGTTGTAAGCTATGCCCTTGGGCATATAATGTTTTTTATAGAAAGTGTTGTCATAGAAACTTCAAAAAGGGCTCATTCGATTGGAACTTGAAACGGCTAGTGCCCCTTTTAATAGTCGGAAGTGATTGGAGGGCAAGTAACCCCCTCTCACGCCCATTATTTCCCCAAGCACTTCCAATCAAAATTTTGAGACAGCAATTTTTCTCAAAGTAGTTGAAAGTTCTTGAAATTAGGTCTTTGAGGATGACATACTCCCCAGCCGTCAGGGCAAGGGTTGTACGTTATGTCCTGGGGGCATGTAAGGTTTTTTTATTGAAAGTGTTGTTGTAGAAACTTCCAAAGGGCTCAATCGATTGGAAATTGAAAGGGCTAGTGCCTTTTTTAATAGTTGAAAGTGATTGGAGAGCAACTAGCGCCCCTCTCACGCCCACCATTTCCCCAAACACATCCAATCAAAATTTTGATATAGCTAATTTGTTTAACGTAGCTTAAAGTTCTGCAAATTAGGTCTTTGAGGATGACAACCCCCTCACAGACCTCAGGGCAAGGGTTGTAACTTATGCACTGGGAGCATATAAGGTGTTTATAGAAAGCGTTGTCGTAGAAACTCAAAAAGGGCTTATTTGATTGGAATTTGAAAGGGCCAGTACCCTTTTTAATAGTCAAAAGTGATTAATAGTGACAAATAGTCAAAAGTCAATAGTAAAAAGTGACCAGGACGCTTCGTTTCGAAGGAATTGTCGTAGGAACTTTAAAAAGGGCTAATTCAATTGAAAATAGAAAGGACTAATGTCCTTTTTAATAGTCAAATGCGATTGGAGGGCAACTAATCCCCCTCCCACGCCCACCCTCCCATTTGCCCGTTATGTTTAAAAACTAAATATTACCTTAAATTGCCTTAAATCGCAGCTTGGAGCGAAATTAAGGATTTTCATCCTTGTAATGCTTCGTTATGACTTCAATGGGTTTGAGGTTGAGGACTAAATTTTGGTTGAGGACTCAGCAGCTTCCCAGTCGTACAGGAACTCTTGCTGTAGCCATTCTTTGTCCAAATTTTTCTTGAATGCACCTGTTGAATCAGCAGCCACTGTATTTTCAGAGAGTATATTCCACAAGTTCGTTACTCGTTGGTGGAAAAAAATGGTTTCTTTCTCGGACTAAGGAGCATTGCTTGAAGATCTTTCTGTAATGACCTCTAGTGACAGAATATTCTGCGGGAGGGGTAAGAAGACGAGGGAGAACATTTTTGGAAATAATTTTTGTGGGTCATTATCATGTCACCATGTTTCCTCCTGTATGCAAGAGTAGAAAGTGACATAAACGCTCTTTGTATGGCATTTGTTTGAAGCCTTCGACCATTTTGGTTGCTCTTCGTTGAACTCTTTCTAGAATTTATTTGTCCTTCTTGAAATAGGGTGATGACAAAGACATTCCAACCTCTAGGCGTGGGCAAACTAGTGCCTTGTAGAGCTTCATAAACACGCTTGGGCGTCTGATAGAGATAGTTCTCTTGACCATTCCGAGAGATTGGAGGGCAGACGATGATACAGATTTTGCATGGGTGCTGAACTTTAGTTGATGATCAACAATTACTCCAAGATCTCTTTCTTCAGAGACTGCAGAAAGGGGGTTACCTTGAAGATGGTATTGCTGATGTGTGTTATGATTACCAAAGGGGATTACATGGCATTTGTCAATATTGAACGAGAGGAGCCATGTATCAGCCCAAGTCCCAAGAATATTAAGCTCAATTTGAATAGATTGCCAGTCAGAGGTTGTGGCTGTTTTACCAACAAGTTTTGAATCATCAGCATAAAGAGTGAGGAGGTTTGAGAAGAGATAAACCAAAATGCACTCTGTTAATGCTAATAAGGCATCTCAGCAGCATCCCAAGAACGACTGAGGGTCTTATGTTCAAACTTTCGGGGCTACTTCTGCTCTTAAAATTTAACCAAATCAAAATAGCGTAAGTGTATCCAAGCTATCAAAGAAAGTAAACAGATTTTTTTTTTTAATGGTATCAAGTTTTCTGTTTCATGTCAACTAGAGAAGGTATGAAACAAAATTAAACACTAGTATTTGTGTGAAGATTTTTAAAAGGGTGTATGTTGTTAAAAATTGCTGAAATTTTTTCTCCAGCATACAAATAGCAGGCCAAACTATAAAGTCTTAAAAAAAGAACAGATTTAAAGTAATATTTTCTTTTTCTTTAAAAAGACTATGTCAATATAAAAAGAACAGAAATTAATTTAAAAAATGTTTTAACAAAGTAAGTTTTTCAAAGAAAAGTAAAGAACTCCACTAAAGCAAAAATGAACAAAAAAAATCAAATAATCTACCAAGTGTGAAACTACCCCAAATCATCATCGATAAATAAATGAAACCCAAAACGAGCAGAAATTACAATAAATATCCGAGTCAAACTCAAAACGGGCAGAAATTAACATAAGTTGGGTTTTTCAAAGAAAAATAAAGAAAGTAAGTTTTTCAAAGAAAAGTAAGTTTTCTCAAAATATTGATTGGATCTGTTTGATGAAAAGGTTGACGGTAGAGGGGGGTTAGTTGTCCTCCAATCACTTCCGACTATTAAAAAGGGCACTAGTCCTTTGAATTTCCAGTCGAATGAGCCTTTTTTGAAGTTTCTACGACAACGCTTTCTATAAGAACATTATATGCCCCCAGGGTACAACTTACAACCCTTGCCCTGAAGGCTGTGAGGGAGTTTCCTTCTCAAAAACATAATCTCTATCTGGAAATCAACTACGCTGAACAAAATGGATATCTCAAAATTTTGATTGGATGTGTTTTGGGAAATTGTGGGCGTGGAAGGGGTGTTAGTTGCCTTCCAATCACTTTCGACTATTAAAAAGGGCACAAGCCACTCCAATTTCCAAATGAATGAGCCCTTTCGAAGTTCCTGCGACAAATTCTTTGATACGAAGTGCCCTGGTCTAAAGGAAAAAACAATAAATAATACATTGTGCCAACATTGTTCTTATATGCCCCTAGGACATAACTTAAAACCCTTGCCCTGAGGGTTGCGGGGGAGTGTCCTCCTCAAAAACATTATTTCTATCTCGAAATCAACTACGCTGAACAAAATGAATATCTCAAAATTTTGATTGGATGTGTTTGGGGAAAAAGTGGGCATGGAAGAAGTGTTAGTTGCCTTCCAATCACTTTCGACCGTTAAAAAGGGCACAAGTCACACCAATGTCTAATCGAATGAGCCCTTTTCGAAGTTTCTAGGACACTTCCTTTGATACGCAGTGCCCTGGTATGAAAAAAAAACAAAAAAATAAATAATACATTGTGCCAACATCGTTCATTACTTAGGCAGCTTAATTGTGCTGCCTATGATTTTTTGGTTTTAGACCAGGGCTCTTCGTATCGAAGGAGTTGTCGTAGAAACTTCGATTAGAATTTGAAAGGGCTAGTGCCCTTTTTAATAGTCGAAAGTGATTGGAAGGCTTGACATTTTTCTAGTAAAGACCGATGTTGGTACAATATATTATTATTTTTTTTTTAGACCAGGAAACTTCGTATCGAAGGAATTGTCGTAGGAACTTTGAAAAGGGCTAATTCAATTGAAAATGGAAAGGGCTAATGTCCTTTTTAATAGCCGAAAGTGATTGGAGGGAAACTAATCCCCTCCCACGCCCACCCTCCCATTTGATCATTATGTTTAAAAACTAAATATTACCTTAAATTGCCTTAAATCGCAGCTTGGAGCGAAATTAAGGATTTTCATCCTTGTAATGCTTCGTTATGACTTTAATGGGTTTGAGGTTGAGGACTTAATTTTGGTTGAGGACTCAACAGCTTCCCAGTCGTACAAGAACCCTTGATGTAGCCATTCTTTGTCCAAATTTTTCTTGAATGCACCTGTTGAATCAGCAGCCACTGTATTTTCAGAGAGTAGATTCCACAAGTTCGTTACTCGTTGGCTGCAAAAATGGCTTCTTTCTTGGACTAAGGAGCGTTGCTTGAAGATCATTTTGGAATGACCTCTAGTGACAAAATGTTCTGGGGGAGGGAAAAGGAGACGAGGGAGAACATTTTTGGAAATAATTTTGTGGGTCATTATCACGTCACTACGTTTCCTCCTGTATGCAAGAGTTGGAAGTTTCAAGTGACATAAACGCTCTTTGTATGTCATTTGTTTGAGGCCTTCGACCATTTTGGTTGCTCTTCGTTGAACACTTTATAGAATTTATTTGTCCTTCTTGAAATAGGGTGATGCCAGGGACATTCCAACCTCTAGGCACGGGCGAACTAGTGCCTTGTAGAGCTTCATAAACACGCTTGGGCGTCTGCTAGAGATAGTTCTTTTGATCATTCCGAGAGATTGGAGGGCAGACTTTGATACAGATTTTGCATGGGTGTTGAACTTTAGTTGATGATCAATGATGACTCCAAGATCTCTTTCTTCAGAGACTTCAGAGAAATTGGAGTGGCTTGTGCCGTTTTTAATGCTCGAAAGTTATTGGAAGGCAACTAACACACATTCCAAGCCAAACATTTCCCCATACACATCCTAATGAAAATTTTGAAATAGCCATTTTGCTCAGCGTAGTTGATATCCAAATAGAAATTATTTTTTGAGGAGGACACTCCCCCACAGCCCTCAGGGCAAGAGTTGTAAGTTATGCCCTGGGGGTATATAAGGTTTTTATAGAAAGCTGCGTCGTAGAAACTTCAAAAAGGGCTCATTCGATTGGAAATTAAAAGGGCTAGTTCCCTTTTTGAATATTCGAAAGTGATTGGCGGGCAACTATCCCCCCTCTCAGACCCACCTTTTCCCCAAACACCTCCAATCTAAATTTTGAGATAGCTATTTTGTTAAACGTAGTTGAAATCTCTGGAAATTAGGTCTTTGAGGATGACAACCCCCCCCCCTCCCACCCCCAACAGCCCACAGGGAAAGGGTTGTAAGTTATGCCTTGAGGGAATATAAGGTGTTTATAGAAAGCGTTGTCGTAGAAACTCAAAAAGGGCTTATTTGATTGGAATTTGAAAGGGCTAGTGCCCTTTTTAATAGTCGAAAGTGATTTGAAGGCTTGACTTTTTTCTAGTAACGACCGAAGTGGGTACAATGTATTTTTTTTTTTTTAATTATTATTATTATTTTTTTTAGACCAGGACAATTCGTGTCGAAGGAATTGTCGTAGGAACTTTGAAAAAGGCTAATTCGATTGAAAATAGAAAGGGATAATGTCCTTTTTAATGGTCGAAAGTGATTGGAGGGCAATTGATCCCCCTCCCACGCCCACCCTCCCATTTTTCCATTAAGTTTCAAAACTTAACCAAATCAAAATAGCGTAAGTGTATCCAAGCTATCAAAGAAAGTAAACAGATTTTTTTGAAAATTGTATCAAGTTTTTCTATTTCAGGTCAACTAGAGAAGGTATGAAACTAAATTAAACACTACTATTTGTGTCTAGATTTTTAAAAGGGTGTATTTTGTTAAAAATTGCTGAAATTATTCTCCAGTATAACAAATAGTAGGCCAAACTATAAAGTCTTAAAAAAACGAAAAGATTTAAAGTAATATTTTCTTTTTTCCTGAAAAGACTATGTCAATATACAAAGAACAGAAATTAATTTAAAAAAAGTTTTAAAAAAGTAAGTTCTTCAAAGAAAAGTAAAGAACTCCATTAAAGCATAAATAACAAAAAAAAATCAAATAATCTACCAAATGTGAAACTACCACAAATCAGCATCGATAAATAAATGAAACCCAAAACGAGCAGAAATTATAATAAATAACCGAGTCAAACTCAAAACGAGCAGAAATTAACATAAGTTGGGCTCAAAGTCCCTATGCCTTTCCAAGGCCAGAACATAATTTCCACTTTACAAAAAAAATACAAATTAATGGACATTGTCAGTTCAATATACGTATTTACTGATATTTAATAATCAAATTGCTAATATCATTTGATTTATTAAAGTTATAAAAGTAAAAGCATTTATATTTTTTCAGTAAAGTGCAAATTCTCTTCTGGCCTTGGGAAGGCATAGGAATAGTTGCATGATTGATCTCAGCTTAGTTCTCAAACTCAGTAGCGGGGTCTTTCAGCACAGACATCTCTAGCTGAATATTTATTTTTATCCCTATTTTTTTTTTGTAATGATCATGATGAAAACCAGCGCCGAAAACTAGAAAATTTTTTAAGCTCAAATCGACGTCGATTTCTGTTAAAATCGGCGATGATTTGGAAATCAGTTTGCGAAATCAGCTTCGTGTGACCGGCCCTTTTATGCTTATTGCTGATCAACGGAGCGTGGAACCTGGGAGGTAAGTAGGGGAAACGGGCCGAACCACAGGTTTTGCAAAAGTAATTTGTGTTTGCTGTTTTCTAGTTCCTTTATGATTTTTCAGGGGGTCAAGTTTATTATGCCAATAGTTATGCTTATGCCAATAGTTTTGATAAAAAAAATTTGGAACCACGGAAAAGAAACGTTTTGTATGTAGAGATGGCCCTGCAATGTTTAATCTACGTGGCACTGTGAGCACGAGAATGCAAGTCCGTTTGTGCAATTAAAGAAGAAAAGCATAATCTGCTGAATCATTGCGTTTTGGATTGTTAGAAGCCTAGAACTAGCATACGATACCTGTTTTTAGATTTTTACAAAGATACATCCACTGACAATGGGTGATAAGAAAGGGTAAGTATTTTTTTTACCTAAATGGACTTTGTTGGTTGTCAGCTGGATGGTGATTCCAACTGAACTGCAGGTTTGTCAAGATTGTGCTGCAATTAGGCTACTGGCTGGATTTGAATAAAGTGGAGCCTATATTTTAGACTAGTATTATCCCAGAAAGAAGTGGGGCAAGAACTACCTGGATTTTGTTGGGGTTTCTACATAGTCATAAACTGAAGGAGTGGTTAGCTACTACAGTAGGATAGCTAGGCCTATAGGCTATATTCCCTTCAGTCCAAATTAGCCAACTATTCAGCTATCAATATAATCCCAAATAAATTATAGGATTAACTAACAAGTTAGCTGGCCTATCAAGAGCCCACCTATATGTAGCCTAAACTTTAGTTTAAATTGGCAATTAATAGGCTAGGGTTCTGTATACACCATAGATTTAGCTAATTAGTGGGCTATTAAGATCCCACTTAAGTTAAAAGACCTCTTTTTCAGAAGACCACTTTTCTTTGCCAAATTGGAAATATAGAGATGGATTTTTGGGTCAATATCAACCAAATCATATTATTGAGTTAGGACTAAAGTGAATACACCGTTCAATGCCTTTTTTTATGCTGATTATGAATATAATAAGCATTTCTATTGGAAATGAATTTCAGCCCCCCCCCCCCTATATATGCCAATTCAGGGTTAGGTTAGGTATAGCCTATATAGGCGGGGGGGGGGCTGAAATTCATTTCCAATAGAAATGCTTATTATATTTGTAATCAGCCTAAAAAAAGGCATTGATGTGTGTTCACTTTATTCCTAACTCAATAATATGATTTGGTAGATATTGACCAATTTTTGGACCATCCCTATTTTACTACAGCATGATGCAATGTGAGGGTAGTAAGAAGAGCCCTGCCTTCTTGGGGAAATTTTCACCAATAATTTTACAGCATAAATTAAAAATGCAGTTCTGTTTTGACTAGAAATTGAAAAGAAAAAATTATATTTAATATTTGTGATCTAGCCTATTTATCAAGCTATAAAAGTTGTATTTTTAGAATCTGAAGAAAATCAGCTTTCTGCTAATATTTGAATAAAATTGAAACACTGAAA
>JAQQPU010008062.1:0-36808 GCA_029168905.1 Artemia sp. Kazakhstan ARC1039 | reverse complement strand
TTATAAGATAGTTAGACAAGAGTTGGAAAAATGTAAAATAAACCAAGAGCTAAGAAACCAAACTAAAGTTAAGGGGAACATAGATTTTAAGATAGGAGATTGTGTCTACCTAAAAAATGAGGCAAAAGCGGAAGGCAGAAAACTTCCCAACAAATATTCTGGACCGTACAGAATAGTAAAAAAGTACGATAACGATTATACTTTTAAAGTAGTGAACCCTGATAGTGGAAGAACTTACAAGGCACATGTTAGCCAAATAAAAAGAGCAAAACTTCCAGAAAGATGGGTACCGCGTCCCTCATCTACCGATTCGTCAGATGCAGAAAATGACCCCCTAAATGAAGATTGGCAGAGCTAAAACCCTTTAATTTCAAGCAAGACTATTTTCGAGAATGATAGTGACGAGGAAAACTTTAAAGAATTTTTAGCTATGAAAAATCTGGTTATTCCCAAAAGAAAATCCCTAAATAAAGCGAGAATAAAACCACCAGAAAGCCCAAAAAGCTCATCATCAGAGAGAGCAGGAAAATTAGATTATATGATATCTCCAAAAACCCAATTTTTCCCTGATAGAATTTCGACCCCTTGTCCCCCCAAAAGATTTCAAGACGATATGGTTTCCCCTGCAACACCAATAGAGAAGCCCCTGTCATTACAGGAGGAATTGAACAGAGCGGTAGAAACTCCGGGTAATATTATAGAGAAAACTCCTCCCAAAGATTTAATTAAAACAAATCTGCGAGAAGCTATGGATGTAATAAATTTCCCAATAAAAAAGAGTCAAAGTACACTGTCTAAGAATAAAACTCCCAAGGATGACCAGCAAGGACAATATCATGATATAACTGTGTCCAAGGTCAAGCCCAAACAGTGGACTTCATGGAGGGAAACACTATTGCAAAGAATGTCTCATCCCCCTGAAGAAATGGCATTGAAACAGTGGAGGAACCCCGCAAAAACTTTTGATTCCTCTCAAAGCTCTCAAGAATCCTTCAAATCTCCAGAGTTGAAAACTCAAAGCGAGGACTTAGAGAATAAACCTTCTACTTCCAGAGGAGTAGAAATTTATGAAGGAAGGGGAGGTGATACCTTAAAAATGCGAGGTGCAACTTCTAAAAGTTCTAATGCGGAATCATCGGAAACCAGTTCCGAAGAGTCTGACGGCGAATCAGACCATATGGTAGTTAATGAAATAGGGAAATCAAAACCGACTTCAGCGGCCGCGCACGCGAAAGAAACAAAATTAAAAGGGCAAAAATTTTTGAAAAAACAATATGAAAAATTTGATCTTATATCATTAGCAAAACCTAAAAAGAAAAAACCGCAAGAAACAAAAGAAAAAAGTAACGACACAGTCAGGTAGAACGGTTAAAAAACCTGATAGATGGAATTACCCTTAGTTAGTACAGGATTAAGAGATTTTTAATGGATAGGCGTCATAAAGAAATAATAATTTAAAAACTTTTAGCTCACAAGTAAAAATCATACAACTATAAAAATGCTGTAGATATGAGAGACTAATCTTCTCATTCTACTAATGAGAGAACTAATCTTCTCTCATTAGTAGTGATTTGGGGATAAAACAGGTGGTCCGGGAATCAATCGAAATTAGGCTCAAAATAAATAAAAATATTTCCTTAAATAGAGACTTAGGAGAATACTCACTGAATTCTTTATACTCAAATTTAATTAAAAATGATCTAACAAAATATTTTATTAAACCAATTGAAAATAATATTGAACCCGTTACAAAAAGGCCTTTAAGACTAGCTGCTAAAAAAGCAAGATTAGCTCTGAAAACTTGCAGTTAATAATTTCACTTTATTTCGTTTGAATGAACTCATCCTCTCTCGTCATTTTATTTATCAGTCCTGGTTGAACTTCGTTGAAGTAAGGATACTAGGGCTATTTTTAAAGGTTTTTTAAAAGCGGTTTTTTAAACTTCGTATTTTAATGTAAGTTTGTTTTTATATATATATTTTTTTATTTAATGTTGTGCTGAAGACGGCCCTTGGACATAGGGCCGAAATATTCACTAGTATAAATTGCACTGTCTTGAAAAAATTTCCCTATTGTTTTTAAGTTGTATTTGTTTGATATGGAAAGGCAGTGTGGTCTTCGTCAATATTTATGGAAAAATCCTGAGACTAAGAAGGCTAAACCCAAAGGAAGAACACGGGGAAACGGCTGAAATGCAGAAGTTAAACCCGGAACCCCATGAGAACATCTAAGCCAAGAAAAAGCGGAGACATTAGAAAACGAGTGGGTATAGAGGTCTCCACTCGTCCTTGCTATGTCTTGTTCCCTCATTGTAAGTGTCGTTTACGTAAAACCGTGTGGTTATGACGCTGCAACATGCGTTTCTTAAACAGCACGGACGTGCGTGAACAATGAAGGCACGAAATATGTTGTAAACTGAGACCTCAAATTTAACAGTGTAGAGTAACTTATGTTTAAAGGATTGTTTTAAATCTAAGGGAGAATTAAATAAATATTGAAGCATTAAATAAGTCTTGTATTGTCGTTTCTTTTCTGAAAACAAATTAGAAGAAATCTCTGTTTTAGATTTCCCAATGGGAAATCTATGTATCTGAAACCAACATGATAATAATGTCGTTTTATTAAAATGAGTATTTTGTAGTAATATTAGTGTATCTATTTAACATTGTCTTGTAGGGTAACATTCGCCCTAAAATGCACCTAATCGTATTGCTTATTATGTATTATGACGACGTGTTTTAAAGAACGTGTGATTCTGCCTCGTCATTTTTATTACAGGAAGTGGAATGACATATTGAAAATCGATCATTACAATGCATAATCCAGTGCAGATACAACCTAGTAGCATCTATTTTCATCATACCTCAACCAACGCAGAGTACTCACCATAGACTCCAGGCAATTTTCGTCCTAGCTTCGTTTACGAAAATTATAGTTACCTTAGATCGTTGTTTCCTCAACCACGAACCATATTACGCATCAGGTAACACTATATTTGAATTTCAGTATCCAGTGCTTTATCGAACTATATAAACACATAAGTCCTGAGATCCCCCTCGACCAGTACAAGATATAAGTACATAAATATCACCCTTGATAATCATTATGGACCCATGTACCATACGATTGTATAGTCATGATATTTAATGAACCCAAAGATTATACATGTTTCGCAGATTCACGCGCCAAATCCCTATCAAATGCGAAGAGTTCATATCTCTGTTATCCCATAAATGTTACGAGATAATTTCTGAAAAATGGACCTGGAAACCAACCATTGAATTACAGAAACCAAAATTAACCCCAGTGACTAACACCTCAGTGACAATATACCCCTCCCACAACACAAGTTAAAGACAATATGTAGAAGGAGTCACTAAAGTTTGATGTCGACCCATTCCAAATCCAAACATCAATTCCCCTGTGATTAACCAAGGAATCACAGCAAAAGTTAATAGACGCAAGCCAGGCACAAACAATTTTATAAGAGAACTGCAATCTCTAAGTGCACAAATGAACAATTTTATACAAGAATTACATTCTCTATGTGCTTTAAAATATCCCAAAAATTACATGCTGAGAAGAAAATGAACGCAGTCCAAGTGTTCAACCCCTTAATGATAAGACACCTTATGAACTATCCAAAAACAGCAGGTGAGAATGAACTCTATCAAAATTCCACACACCTGTACCTGGGAGTACCATTTCCCATTTGACAATTGGAGAAAGCGTTTCGTCCAAGATGAACATAACCATGCTCTAACTGTTCTGTGAAGAAACTATATCGTAAGCGTTTTAAAAATTTTGCCAAGACGAAAGGAGTGAAGGACCATAACTTACAACAGAAGGATTGAGTACGCTAAAAGACATGAATGGTGATGAAATAGGTGTGAATTTATATATGTTACATTTTAATAACTTCGATAACTTAAAAATTCCAATAACCTATCATTAATATTACATAGCAAACATTCACAGTGAAAGTGTTCTAATGTTTACCAGTGAACGTGGTAAACATAATATTGTGCGTTTTAAATCTTTCTTATATGTAGTGTTAGATGTTCACATAGAGTTATGTGTAGCGTTGTCGTACTATTCATTTAATTTAGCATAGATAGGAAGCATAGTTATCCTATAATTAGCAAAGGATAAAAACTTGTAAAAGGTGAATTTAAAAAAAAACTCATAGTAAAAGTAGAATAGCCTCAACCTTGTTGGAAATGTAAAAGTCATCAGAGTTAGATGTAGAAAAAAATCTTTAGTATAGTAGCTAGGCTAGAACCATAAATAATCTCAGTCTGGTAGATGAACTTTGGATAGGGATGTATAATAAAATAAGAAAAGTAATAGAGAAAATTTGAAGCACTCCCAATTAAGCTTATATAAAAGTATAAAATAATACGATGTCAATTAAAATTATGTAGAACAAATAGTTAATAAATAGCGAATATTTCAAAAACCCAAGGGCAAGCAAGTCCTACTGACGGGACGTCATTAAATAATAGAAAGGGTAATATGTACAGTGAGTAGTATGTGATATAAATAAAATACAAAAAAATAAAATTCTTTCTTTCTAAAGATAACTCCAACATAAATTAAACTTCCTCTAATTAAGTTTAAATCTCGTTTCAAAAAGAAAAATTCTTAATCACCAATGCTATTCGGTTTTGAATTTCGCTAAGATATTTGGTAATAAAAAAATCACTAGATACAGAGAGTTCACAGGAAGCTTAAGTTATAAGAGCAGTATGAATGTTAAATCATCCAAATATTTAAAACAAATTATTGGATGAACAGTTAGCATAATGAAGTGAGTTGGTAAACATAATAACAAGGTAGCAGCCCCTTTGGGCCAATGAACTTTGGCCACAGAACTTGGGCCAATTGTGAAATAGCTCTCAGAGCGCAGAAGCAGGATTAATTTGATATAGTGAAGAAAAGTTTTTTTTGAGTCATTCAGGCATTGCAATTCAAACTATTAGAAACATTCTTTGTCAGAATTATTATGCAGTCATTGTAGAGACTTGGTCATTATAATCTCTGCTTCTATTTGTTGTCAATTGAAGTGAGCACTGTTGTACACCTAAAATGTAAGTAACAATGAATCTATTGCCTTTCTATTTGTGTTGTTTTATTTATATGCTTCTATCTAATTGCACAGCAGGTAACTAGTTCATAAGCCTCCATCAGTAACGTTCCCAGGAATCTGATTTCTACCTATACATTAGAGGTAATTGACAACAGATAATTCAAGGAAGCAAGGTTACACTCCTGGATTGATAGTTGGAGAATTTCTAACCTACTATAGCTATGC
The DNA here is from genome assembly GCA_029168905.1 of Artemia sp. Kazakhstan ARC1039. Lineage (NCBI taxonomy): Eukaryota > Metazoa > Arthropoda > Branchiopoda > Anostraca > Artemiidae > Artemia > Artemia sp. Kazakhstan ARC1039. Next base: position 31,494 of record JAQQPU010008062.1, on the reverse strand, counting down.
ATTTTATTTTCTTGTTTTCAGTGAGTGGTGCAATCGGTAAACTGCTTTAAATCATATTATTACATTTGTGGCCCCAGACTTCATTGCCACATTTGGCGCATCTTAATCACCACAGCTTTAAAGCATAATATTACATTTGATGTGGTCAATCTTTATTACCACAATTGCCACAGTCCTTTTTATCGCTACATTACTAATACAAGGTCAAGAACCATTGGGGTTTGCCCATCTCAATACCTAGCTGAAAAATTAGCTGCCCAGTACAATGAGTAATTTTGTAGGCATCCAAGAAATGAGTTAATATGACCTGCTTCTTAATGGGTTGGTAGTTATCTTGCTGAGTTCTAGATTCTTTCTTGAATATCAGAGTGATAATAGCCATCTCCCAGTTTGTGGGTAGGCACTTTAATTTGAGGGACAGCTTGAATAGCAAACAGAATGGCTCAGCTACTTTGTCAGAAAGTTGTATAAGGATCCAAGGATGCATGCCACCGTGGTTCCTAGCTATGTTGGGGTTAAGTTTTTTCAACCTTTTCACAATTGTGTCTGTGATAATGTGAATTGTTGGTATTGTGTGCTTGCCCAGCTTAGGAGTACGGTGGTAGGGCTTAGTGAGGGGGGTTCCCTGTTGTATGCAAATGGTTAGTTCAACAAAAATGCCATGTCCCCTGGACTTTCAAATTGGAAAATCCCTTGGATTTACCAATGGATTTTCCAACCTATTTTCCAATAGGTTCAGCAGGAATGGTTTAGTCTGTTTACTCTTATCTATGGCAGACACATTTCTCCAGAATCTCCTTGGATCATCTTTGATGTTGGATGCCTAATCAGCTGTGAAGTGTCAAGTCAGCTTGGTCCTTGCTTTTGCAAAGCACTCCCATTGGTATGTACATTTGTACTTGTATACTTTAAGAAAACCTTCTTCTTTTGGTTCATGGCCATTTTCAATTCAGGTGATGTAGTGTATTAGGCACCTTCATAAGTGAACTTAAAGCACATGTCTTCTCAGCTTGGAGCCAGTGGTGGATCCAGAAGGGGGGCACCCCCCCCCCCTAGTGTAGTCTAAAATAGTGTAATTTACTTTATTAACTCAAGTTTGCATTAATTAAACTTGCTGTTAACACAAGTTTATCAGATCAAACTATTTTGCCCCCCCCCCCCTAAAAAAATCCTGGATCCACCCCTGCTTGGAGCAGACTATCCTTCAAATTTTGCCAGGCTAACCCAACATCATCCTTGAGAATCACTTGGTCCCATGCTACTGCCTGTAGCAACCCTGCTGTAACATGTATATGCTTGTTTGGTGTAGTTCTTTGCTGACTTAACAGCAGATCATGGCAGATGCAGAGGTGGTCACTGGCATCCACAGTTTATATAATTATCCAGTATGATCTTTCCCTATCTCACCCTTTATAAAAACCCAGACCAAGGTGCAAGTGCTCCAGAGAATGTTTTTGCAGATAGAAACATAGCGGCATCAGATCTTTTCATGGGTAGACAAGTCAGACTGTGATCTAATCAGAAACAAGTGGAAACCCGCTATTACGAATAATGCACTTTTTTGGAAACAGACTAACCCGCTAATGCAGAAAGAAGTGGGAGGAGCTTTTTGTTCTCACCGAGAACAAAGACCAGAAATGATCTGTGATAAGCTTACTGGATAATTATATGAACTGTGCAGGCATCAATGGGAGGGAATTAGGCCTAGGTGGTGTTTACCAACAAACCTGGATTGATAGTGATTGTCAAAACTAGTAGGGATGGGGTCTGGTTGTTTTTATACTGGGTCAGTTGGTCAATAGCTTGATATAAACTTTTTTCCTTATTACTCAACAAATGGATTACTGATACCCTAAAGCAGTGTTCACAAGCATGTCAAGCTAGAATCCCATGTCTAACCAGAATCCAATGTCTAGGCAATGCCTGTTCACATGTAAAATTTGGTGCTTAGCTAAAACTACAAATTTAGTTTCATATTGTCATTTCTAGCCAATCAAGAGAGCTTATGCAGGCAAAACTTTCAAAATTATAATCCCTATTTTTACTGCCACACGATAATGGATGATTAAGCAAAACAATTGCCCTAGTGAGCCTCACTATTATGTCTGGTGTTGCATATCTGCCTAAAATGAAAAAAACAATTAATGAGAAAAACAAAATTAAATTTCAGTTTACAAAGGTAAACAAAAATGAGGAAAACAGTGGAACTTGACACATTCTGAATGAAAATGGTGGAACTAGATACATTCTGATTGTCTGTAAGTTTATCAGATTGACCTATTTTGTGCCCCCCTAAAAAAATCCTGGATCTTCCCTTAATAGGCTATATCCTAAGGCTTTATAAGACCATTTGAGAGGGGCTGGGGATGAATGGTCAAAAATGCAAATCAAACCATGAAAATAAGGTATAGGCTAATTTGTAATCTAAAAATGTGTCTCTTTTTCTGCTAGGCTAGCATAGGCTATCTTCTTTTGAAGAGGTTCAATTCTAGACCTTTGCCTTTTTTATACATTGGGTATACCTAGGACCACCAGGAGGGGGATCATTGTCAGACATGTTACAATGATAGGCTATTTAAAAAGCTTAAAACTAGGAACCTAGGTAAGCTACTAGGAACCAGAACAAAGAAAATAAAGAGCTCTATTAAACCAAAAATGACCACCCCCATGCCTTTTCAAGACCAAAAAATTATCTGAACTTTACTAAAAAAAAGAAATGATTGTGGATTGTCAGTTTAATATACACAGGCTATAGGCCTACTGAAATTTATTCCTTAAAGTCTTAATAGGCTAGCCTAATTTCGTATTTATTAAAGTTAAAAAAGTAAACACATTTAAAATGTAAATGGTACTACTTTTAATTGGTAAGCATGCTTCCTTCAGAAGTGGTAATCACTAAATATTTACTCTGTTCCATAAAAAGCAAAATTTACCTGGGTTTTATTTTACTAGACCTAACAGATGTCCCTCAGCTAGGCCTATTTCTTACCTTCCATGTCCCAAGTCCAATAATTGGCATATCATATCCATTACTCAGTTTTACAGCAGGTACATTTGGAGCCATATTTCTCGTTTAACTCCGTTCAGGAAAAAACAGAAAATAACCTGGAATAGGTTTCTTTAACATAGATAAAAATAGTTGATTTTAGCACCATCTAATATAAACAAATAGCAGTTTTTTTAGTCAGTGCTCGTTTCGATATACTTCTTTTATCAAGTTTTAAATTTCTAGACTCCAAATGTCAACAAAATTAAACTGAGAAGACATAGAAAATTTGTATTTTATGCCAATGGTTTTATTTTAGCTTTGCCCTCTCTTAATTAGTGAAATCAGTTCAAAGAACTAGAGACCTAACCCTGTACGTCATTTTCACAGCTATTAAATAGCACTGTAAGAACTCCTAAAAATGGTGTCAATCGAAACACAAAGTACACCATTAGAACTATTTGATCAATGTTGTTCTGTATTTTTGTTCATTAAAACAAATTCCTTGCCCCCCACCCTACATTTTTGTGAATCGGTGCTACTAATTTCATCTTGTCTCGAATAGAATTTTGTTCGATTCCATTTCGGTCCTATTTGTGCCACAATTGTCATTTTACGAGAAAAATGAAAGAAACCGATACTTTGGTGTGGCGTGGTCTCCTTTTTGCTTAAAAATGGCACTCGAACTTTAAATTTCAGTTTGAATAAGCCCTCTCCTCATGAATTAGGACCATTAAGTTCGTATGATCTACGACTATGAATGTGTAGGGTTTAAAAAAAGATCAGGAAAAATGCTACGGTAGTTATGCCAAATGCCTGTGTATTGTCTGTACAGAGATACCATAACCCAAGCATAGGCTTTTTACAAATATGTCTCGTACGCTTGGTTCTAGCTGACTCTATCCATTTTGTAAAAGAAATGATGAAACCTCAGTGAACACGAGAGCAATTAAAGAAATACTATCTGATGAACAGTGGCGTCAATCAATTTTATTTCAATTAAAACACAAAGTATTTTTGTCCAAAAAGTACTCAAAAGGACATTAAAAAAATCACAACAAAATCTAAAAGGGCGAATTCCCCTCCTCCACACTAAAGGATGTCACGAGTGATGAATTTCAAAGATTGGGGGATGACCCACCAAATAACGAATAAATAAAGGAAGTATTGAAGCAGATTGTTGACCAATCTTTTGACACAGAAATTGATAGCTGAATTAGTAACAAGAATTAAAGATTTGGATAAGACACTTGAAATGATAAAACTAGAGATTAAAGAGAAGCAGGGCGTCGTTTGGGGGTGGCAAGAGGGGGCACTTGCCCCCCCTCAATAACGTGGAGAAAATAACATATTATACATCCCATGCCCTTTGACTATCCGGATATGAACCCCTCTTGCCCCCCCCAATAAACATGCTGTAGATTCGCCCCTAAAGAGAAGTGTACAGAGAAGAGTGAAGTGAATTATAGGTTCAAGAAGATTATAGCAGTCATCTAAGGCTTAGTAATGCCAAGTCAAGAGAATGATATTCGAAACGCTACACCATCAAAATAAGAGACAAAGGTGGAAATTATATTCGATAGTCACTGGTGTTCATATTAAAGGCAAAGTTGAACAGCTTGTACTTAAACACTAGAGTGAGCTTTATGCATAGGCGGATCCAGGTGGGGGCGTGGCGGGAACCCCCCCCCCCCCCACTAACGTAGTTGTGGATTATGGGCCGGGACCACTTGCTCTGGTTGGGGTTGGGATGGAAGTTATTTTTTTGTAATTGGTTTTTAATAGCTGAAATATTAATACGTTTTTAATTGTTAAGAGTGTTTCTTTTTGCAAACAAGTTTGAATTAAAGTTTCGGTTACTTTGTATGCTCTCTGTTAGATTTTACTGATGACGCATACCACCTAAAGGCATTTAACTAAATGTAGATTTATCAAGGGTATCTGTCTGTATTACCCCAAAAGCCAACTAGGAGGTGAAAATCTTCATTTCGTAATAACAAGGAGGAGAAATTCAAATCCTAACTTATTTAGGCTGTCGAAATGATATTTCATGATTGCGTTGTCACAACAGGGCTGTAAAACTTATTATTTAAACTTCTTTTTACTGTCAAAAATTGGTTTCCGAGGCGAAAAAATATCATCACTTTTTTTGGCTGTCATAAAATTTGGGTTTGCATTTTTTCCGAAGCGGGGTGGTTTTTATAACATTGCTGTTTTTTTTAGAAGACTTGTATTTAAGAAAATCAATGTATGAGAAGCGCGAACGTATTATTAATTTACTTTTCGGACTTCGGTGAGCATAATGGTTGCCGCTTTACTGCCTATTTTCATCTAATTAAAGGTCTGCATATGACATATCACCACCTCTGTTCATCCTAAAATATTAAAATAAAGGCCAAAATCTTTAGAAGTATCTGAACTTTAATAAAGGTTCGTAAAAGTATACAATTAGAAGAAGTAAGTATATGAGTCGAGATACTCCTTTAAAGGACGGAGTTATCATTTAAGAAAAATAAGTTTTCGAAAATTTGTTTATAAAAGAAGGCAAATAATTATTTGTTTATTTTTTTTATCTAACCGGTATAGATAGGTCTCTGAATTCTCAGCTTGAATTAGTGAAATGGCATCGATTTTTTTTTCAAATATTTACTAATGAAATGTTGAAAAAAGTGGAAATTCACACCACATGAGAAAGGGAATGCGACTACAATATTACTTCAGAGTTTCTCACCTTCTCAATACCAACCAGTTATAAAATATAGTTATGTTTTTGTATAGGGGTTGCATATATTTGTCCATAAAATTGTATAAATTGCTATATATACCGCTGAGGACTTTTATACTTATTCTGATCCATACCATCCAAATATATTTCCAAGATTAGTTGTCTATAAATCAGAATTTGCACAGGACAATTCTCTTCTTAATGCCACATCTGAGCCGAATTTCAAATTTTTATTTTTGTGCTCAACAGACATATCGAGAAATAAACGTTTGAATTGAATATATGAAAATCTCAAGATGGAAAAAAAAAATTAACTAGAAATCTACCATAGCTTGAAACCCTGAGCATTTAAATCACCACTCTATACCTATCAAATAAAAAAATGACAAACACATAATTATCTGTTTTTTAGGGATTATTTCGACTCATATACTTAGTTTGAAGCACATACATACATGTATCTTTATTAGAGTTTGTATTTTTCTGACGATTTTGGTCTTTATTTGAATATTTTAGGATGAATAAAAGAGAAAATACTAACAAAGAGCTCTAAACTGACAGGACTAGCCATTATAAACGTCCACCGAAATATTGAGGTAGACATCGAACGTGTAACAAATAGATTTGGCGGTAGTAGAAATAAAGAAATTGACTTTTTCTTATAAAATTGTGAATTTTGTAATTTAAGCAAAATATATGGAAATTAAAAAAAATGCAAAGATACCCTGTGTTGTTATGAAAAGTGAAATTTTGATTATTAATTTTTGAGATTTCGTCAAAGTTGACACTGTTTATTAATACACTATTTTTAAAAAGAAATAGTGATTAGTTAAAGCTTAATTCCCTATATCTAAGACCTTCGTTTTAAATGTCTTATATGTATTGCTATCTCTTTGTTCTATCTTTCTTTTTACACCCTTAAAAGAACTAGTATTTAAGGTTTAATACATCTTTTATGAATTTACAATTTGCATCTTAATCCTCACTTCCTACTCTTCATTACTATCATAATCCCTAAGCGATACCACAAAGTTAGGCAACAAGCTAAATGGTTTGACCTATACAAATAGTCACAAAAAATGCATGACCCGAAAAGATGGTTCAAGACCAATTTTTTTGACAATACAGAACTCAACTCACTCGCTATAGTGGTCAGAAGTGCTAAGAAGAAAAATTATGCAGAAAATATTAAATATAATACTTTTTATAGATGGTGAACAGCTTTTTATTTTTTTTATGGCTGGATGGTTTTTATAACTTACTATTTTTTGTGTCAATATTTTTATTATATGATTTTAATTTCGGATTTATTAGAACTTTAACCCTTACCAGATTTTAGATTAAATTTACGGTCATTTCCCCTTGACCCCCCCCCTAAAAAAAAACAAAAAAAAATATCCAGACTTGTAAAAAAATAACAAAAATGCATATAATCAAATTGTTGATACGTTTTGTAAATTTCTATTTTGTAAGCCCCCACCCTCGAGCGAAAGTCTTGGCTGTGTCCTTAGGTTTTAAGTATACTACCCACTGGGCCCTTTCTCCCTGCCCGAATTTCAGGATTGTCAGCCTTAAACAGCTCTTGGGAAGCTTTTTCATTGATTTAATACATATGACGCATCCCTATGACGCGATGACTCCCTTGACGCTAATTGTCAAGATTCCCTTTAAATTGCTGGCATTTCTTTGTTCGCAAATTTATGAAAGCAACCTATTATGCGCCCCCCCCCCCCGCTAAAAAAAATCCTGGATCCGCTCCTACCTTTATGGTTTGAGCAGTATCAAGCTAATGAACGTAAAGAGACTAGTCAATTCAATTATGAAAGGAGTGCAAGAAGACTAAAAATAATAATCCTAAACTCCAATGAAAAAACGTGATATAATTGAAACGTAAGTAAATGAATTTATTGTAGCTGCACCAAACATTTTCTGGAAATAAGGTAATAGTAATAAGACCATCCTTGCTTCATGTAATAAAAATTCTTGCATTCTCAAACTGAACTTCATCCTGATTCTAAGAAATCTGAAATTTTTAACCAAATGTTTTCTACTCGTCCAAAATTCAAGATTTTTTAAAAATTTAAAATATAAAATAAACTAGACAGAACTTTAAACAGAGCCAATAGGACTTGACTTGATTTTATCCACCAAAAACGCTATACATGAATTTATACAAAGGAGACACTGAGTCAACTCATTACGTCTCTTAATAATAATTTGTATACAAAACAAATTATAAATAAATTAATAATACATTCGATTCCCGCTACTTTAGGCGGAAAGGTCTATCTCTTTCAATTTCTTTTTATATATATAGAGTGACGGCGATTCACTTGCTGTATCAAATAGATTATATTTGGTAGCGATCTTGGGAAGTTGATATCTTAAACTTAGTCTTCATCTCTCTTTTTAACAAACGGAAAAAGAAACTTATTCCTATCTCTTGATAAATGGCTATGCTTACTTTCAACCAAAAGTATCATGCTATGGGAAAAATTACCTCTACGTTGGATTTTTAAAAACCATATGCCCAAATTAAGGTGAAAAATTTGTTGCAAATCAAGAATATTCAGAAAAAAAAAAAAAAAAAAAATCAGACAATTTTTCTGTCTTCCTAGGGTGTGTTAAAAAATTGTTCAGGATTCTTATTAATATATTTTGAACAATTTCGAGTCCTCGTAAAAGTGAAGGGAAAGTCAATATCCAAACGCTCGGGCAATATTGAAAATAGCCTTCACCTAATGAAAAATATTAAGTCCTCATGATCTGGTACGAAAAAAGACACTTTAATCTATGCAAATAACCGAGATTCCTGGACACTGTTGCCACAAGTTTACTAATATGTGCTTTAAACAACAGAGTTGAATCAGTATAAATACCTTACTGACCTCGAACTTCTTCCAAAAACAATAAATTCCGACTTCTCTAGGTTAGGTATTCGTTGATTAGCAAGAAACCAAGAATTTACATTCAAAGCAATAGTTTCGAGGAACAATCGAAGGTCCTTCTCATTACCCACCTTTGAACTAATAGCTGTAACATCCGGAAACAATATAGGTAATTCTTCTTCCGAAGGCATGCAATTTGGAAGATCATTTACATATATTAAAAAAAGTATCGGCCCCAATACAGACCCCTGAGGTACCCCTATATTTTCTAGCAGAAAAATATAAGATGATTCCTCAGCAGCTTGGACTTCAAAACTTCTTTCAGATAAATATGATCTCACAAAGTCAAGAGCTATTCCACGAATTCCTGTATTTTCCAACTTATCAAGAAAAATTGCATGGTATATTGTATCAAAAGCTTTTTTAATGTAAGAAAATATAGTTGCCACCAGATAATTATCATCCAAAGCCTCTGATAAGAAATGATATAAAGCAGCTACTGCTTGCTTTGTTGTCCTACCACTCAAGAAACCAAACTGATTAGGAGAAAAAAAATTCTTTACCAGAAATGAAGTAAACCTGCTCTTTACTATCTTTTCAAAAACTTTACAAACAGGGGATAAAATTATAATAGACCTATAATTGTTTGGATTACCTTTACCACCTTTTTTAGACAAAGATAAAATTTTAGCTACTTCAAGACAAAGTTGGAAAAATACAAAATATAATCCAAAATATGCAAATTCTGTCACCTTCTTCTTCTTCTATTTAACACCTCTACTCTGCTTAGCAATGAGGTTTTGAATTTACCGCCGAATTTCCATAATCATTTATGGTTAATAACCAGAGCTTTCAGTATCTAAAGTGCATATATTGAGAAATCTAGTCTTCTAGATCCTTAGTAATTAATGAGTTTTCTAATGTAGTTAAAATTTATATTTCTGCTGAAATATGGGAACCCGTAATTCATGTAACTAATTTATTTGTAACTTACAGTTCGTCTCCTCCAGGATGGAGAAAGGCCCTGGAGCTTATTATCACCAAATTGCCCTTGAATGTGGGCTACAATTAGCTCTTCCTTAATACGACAAAATTTGCTGTAAAATTTTTAACGGAGCAGGTTGTGCTTAATAAACATTAAAACTCCCTAGAAAACAGAATATTTGCACAAGTTTTATATTTTCTATTTACTCGAGAAATTTAAGAATTTATAATTTACTTGTGCATATAATTTAATTGTACTTATGCACTCTGGCGAAGTTGATGTGCAAAAAAGGTTCACATAGTTTTATCAACTATCAGCTAATATCTACCTTTTCACGATTTTGTCGTATTAAGGAAGAGCTAATTGTAGCCCACATTCAAGGGCAATTTGGTGATAATAAGCTCCAGGGCACAACTCAAAATAGTTTTCATAAATGAAGGTCATATAATTCTCAGCTTCTAGAGGTTCTTCAGCATTTCTAGGATTTGGATGTTCCTTTCGATTGCATGTATGCTGAATTTTCTGATGCATTTGATAAAAGACCCATTCCCGAATTATTAGCAAAATTATTTTTTTATAATTTGGGTAGTAGTCCAGGGCACAAACTACTTTGTCTTTTTATTAATAACCTACCTTTTTCAATTGAAAGTTGTACTGTGAAAATGTTTGATGATGATGTGCAATTGTGGTTAAATTATTTTGCGAAATAATCTAAATTTGTTCACTAAATGGAGTAGTACTTTACTACCGACGCCTTTCATTGCCTGATTATTTTAATACTATTTCTGGTATAAGAAATATTCAAAGGTATCAATCTAAAGTTCGGGTATCGGTTTTGATACCTGTTAAAGTTTGACGAACACGTTTCAGAAATATTAAAAATAAAAAAGTTTAATGTTCGTAGTCTGACAAAAAAAAGAAGAAAAAAAAGAGTGCAATTTTCAGCTAGTGAAAAAAAGCGATACAAAATAAGAGAGCAGATGAGCAGATATTTTGGCAAGGACCTCTGCCAAGCCGTTCTTAGTTTTCAACAAAAAAAGTGAAATATATAACAAGAAAAAAATACAAACTTTTTCAATTAAGCTGTGACGAGACAGGGAAAAGACAGAGAGGGAACAAAAAAGTGAAATATAAAACAAGAAAAAAATACAAACCTTTTGAAGTAAGCAGTAAGAGACAGTATAAAAGACTGGAACAAAAACTAAGCCAAAACAAATGAAAGACCATTCAAAAATTAGATTGGCAAGAATTGTGTCTCTAGTGATTAACATAGCCTGTGTAATGATTTGATTTATGTTAATATGGTTAATTAATCTTGGTTTTAAAAGAGAAGGAATATGAAGTGATTTTGTTAATATTAAATTATTTTAATTGGGCCTATATAAAAATATCCCTAGTATCTCTATTTAAAGCAAGGTCCTTATGCATGTATTTTTTTAATTTCAATCGCCTCCCTAAAACACTATGGTTAAGCATTTACTGTGGGAAATAAAGTTCTCTCATCAAAAAGAACTAATTAATCAGGGTGTTCAAAAGCGGAAAACATTTAATGTCTTTGTATATACATTTTCTACAGTTTTTGAGTATTTAGCGTAGGTTTTCTTTGGGATAAAGGGCCGATTCAGTGGATCAAGTTTCATTTTTCATACAATATTTATAGAGAATATTATAATTTTAGGAGGTGTTGTGCGGTCCTGACCAAGTCCTGTGGACACGGTCAGTCATTTTACTTACGGTCTCCTATTGCCTTCAAATGGCTAATAGAGCTAACCAGACTATTTGACTTATCCTTACTCCAAGCCTATCTAGCTTAGTTCTGCCCCAGGATGGATCATAGGCTATTTATCAACAAGTGAAATGACATAATTTTTATACAATTCTGAAAAACGGTTATGCCATCTTTGCCTCTGTATCTGTCTTGGCTTTTTCTCTAATCAGCCATGGCTCTCAACTTTTCATCCCTGTCCGCCAAGGTGTAGAAGAGGGGGTTGTACTCCTCCTCAACACCTTGCTCTTTACGCTGAAGTCCTTGGCACCTATAAAAAAGCTTCCTATTTTAATTAAACGGCCCCTGTGTTTAAGGAGTCGTTCTAAAAAAGGGAATGAACAATCAAACTTTAGAGTAAAGAGCAAGGTGTTGAGGAGGGGGGCAACCCCTTAATATATAGAATAATATCTGTTTTTTTTAGTTTTAATGTTATTCCTGGCTTTCATTTGAAAACAATTATTTTTAAAAATTCAACTTCTGATGTTTTTCAAATAATACCGGTTATTTGGGTTTACCCTCCATGAAAAATTCCCTCCCCTCACGGGAAAATCCTCCGTGCAAAGTTCCTCCCACGTAAAATGCCCCTCCCCTTAAAATCACCCGGACGGTTCCATCCTCGCTGACTCCCCCCTTCTTAAAAATTTCTTGCGGACAATTCAGCCTAAAAAAATATCCTTAGCATACTTTCACTTGAATAGGGCTATAATTTCTAATCGGTTTTCCAATCTCTCTGGAAATCCACCTTCTGCAGAATTTTCCCACAGAAATCCAAACCCGCTGAAATTTCCCTCGAACAATTCCCCCAGAACATCTCAACATGCGAAATTGATCTGACAAAGAGAAGTAAGACAAATAAAAAGGACTTCGTACAGGAAATCTGTAAAATCCCCCCCCAGTGCATAATTTCCCTTCAAAAGTTCCCCCGGAGATTTAACTCCATACAGAAAATTTTCCCCATGGAAACCCACCCGATCACAACCCCCCCCCCCCAAATGTCTGTATACTTCCTAATAGGAAATACTAAAATACGCAAACAATGGACAAATTCAAAACTTACAGGCCATTCCCCACGGGATTGGAGGGGGGGTCATGTTAGGAGGCGAATTTAGGGAAAAAGAGGCATGGGAGGGGGTGGGTTAGTTGCCCTTCAATCTTTTTGGTCACTTAAAAAACGCAAAATTACACATCTTCTCAGGCTCGTAGCTTTTGATGAGTAACATTAAACTTAATGAATGATATATACTTGTAATCACCATAATGCGACGATTCTTTTGATGTATCATTGATATCAAAATTAAGTATTTTAGAGATCCGGTTACTATTGAGCCGAGTTGCTCCTTACTTACAGTTCGTTACCAGGAACTGTTTGAAAATGCTTTCATATTTTCTAGTCTCTACTGATAAAGCTGACAAATATCCAGTTTATCCATGATCTATAGATGCACACCTCCTATATCTGAGGGCTGAGGGATTGTGAATTCTCCAAATAGGGATGGGGGGGGGGTTAATGATACGAAAATATTATTGCAAGTCAAATTTTCGTCTTTTGCACATTTCAACATGTCTTCTACACAATTTTCTTAGAGAAAGTGAGAGGTCATAATTTAAATTATCGAACTTTAGAAAAAAAACATATCAGTTAGTCAATTTTTTATATCTCCTAGTACTATGAACCTCTCAGTCGAAGTGCAGAGGTAGACCCGCCAATAATAGACCCTCTATCATGCTTGGCAATCACGAGCTCCCCCGTAATATCTTTGTATAACACATCACTTTTTCTTTAAAACGCCTTTCCACCCTAAAAAAAAAAGTAAAAATAAATATGCTTGTTAATCCAGTAAACAAAGAAATAAAATACCATTCTTTAATGGCAAGGTATCTTAACAAAAACTTTATTGACACAATTGACTTTGAAAATAAATTATAAAAGTATCACAAGTCTTAAAAATTCCCATTTTTTGTACGGGCAAAAATATCTTTAACGTTCAGATTGACCTTTAACTTTGCGCTTGGATCGGTCGGTCGAGAATCCAAACAGAATCGCTTGAATGCCTCCAGCTCACGCTCCGTTTCATCTAATTCACTTGGGTTTTCCTTAGGTTTGAATATACTATCTGCATCTAAAAAATAAGATAAATAAAGAGGGAATATGCAATTATATTTATTAGGGGGAGGGGGGCGTGAGACTAGATATTAGTGCAAGACTTAGGGCTTTGCTTCCGCGAGCAGGTGGAAGGAAGTAATCCCTTTTTAGGGAGGCAGGGGCATGCTATTTTGAAGGTGAAAAATTCACTTGGGGTTTTATAATTGACTTTACTGGAGGGAGGGGGAGGCAAACACTATATATAAGTACCCAACTTAGGACTTTGATTGCAGGAGCAGGCGGGAGAGGGCAAATTTCTTTTTAAGGAGGCAGGGGCATGCTATTTTGAAGGTGGACAATTCTACTATTAAGATTTCAAGCCACAGCATAACCATAATACGCGTATGTTTGTGTAGTTTTTTACATTTTGGGGGGAGGTATAGAGGTTCTAATTTGAATCCCCTCCTTCAACCCCATTTATGACCTGGCTAATAATAAATAGTCAACTCTCGATAACTCTGGGTAATGATTGGGAGTAAACCGAAAGATAATCCAAAATCCTAGTTAGAAAAAACTATGTTGGAAAAATAAATCAACATTATACCTTGTTTCAATAGGTAATTTTTATATAGTCGTACATAAACATGGTGACATACTCCAGCCATCAATTCTCAATGGTAGAAAAAGAGAATGACAAGCTCGAGTACTCCCTTTCAGGTAGAGCATGAAAGACCAGGTGGGACTTAGTAGCTATGATTCACACTCCCGTCCTTAGCGAGGCCAGAGGAGAGCCTTAAGTCGCATCTCGTTGCGCTGGAGTGGTGTAACGTCCTACTGTCTGCCTAGCCCAATCGGCAGAATGGCCAACTCAACGATGCACCAGAAGCATAGGGGGCTATTGGTCAAGAAAATTCCCATGAAACACAATGGATAAAGATTATTCAAATATGTTGATCAATACTAGGGTGTCCGCGGTAGCCGACGCGATCAGGTTCAGATAATGCATGATTCGAAAAGCAGATGAATCATCCCCACCAAGAAACCTAAAGTTGGTTCATGGAATGTAAGAAGTTGTAAGACTGAGCCAGTCCAGATAGTCCTTGCCAATGAAATGAAGCAGTATGAACTAAATATTTGTTGCCTCTCTGAGACTAGATTGAACGATACACTGACGAAACCAATTGACCTCACGGAATCAGAAACATAAAAACTCCGAAACCCAAGACCAAACTGGTGGGAGCAGTCTCCGTGGATTTGGATGCCTCCGAGATGCAGTTGCTACGTCTTCTATCATCTCTTGGCAGTCAGTGCTAGCAAGAATATCCGCCCTGAGGATGAAAAGCCCCGCAAACACCAAGGATGCTTTTCACTTTGAGTGACTCTGCCCCAAGAACTGAGGAATTGGACGGTATGCCATCAATGATAGATGCTCGAACGGTGAAAGGCTGTTACAGCTTTCTAAATACAATAACTTATGTCTGGTTAGCACTCAATTCGAGCACAAGAAGCACCATCTTGTAACCTGGAGTTTAAACGAGTGTCCCAAGAGCCCAGTTCGACAACATCCTTATCAGGAGAAAGTCGAGCTCATTTCTAGATGCAAGAGCTACAGAGGTGCAAATACAGGCTGAGCAAATGACTCAGACCACCCTCTTCTCGTATGTTAATTCAAGATAAGGCGAAGTGCCCCCCTCCCCCCCCCCCAAAGATAAAACAAACCACAACAAAAAACTATAAGCCGGCAGATTTGATGCATCAAAACCGCAGAGTTCCCAGATTAAAACTGAGCTTAAGCTTAGTAACCGATTCGAGGTCCTTAATGATTCCACCGGCCTCCTCGATGCCGGTGGAATCTCAGCAAGTCCTGACAAAGGAGGCTACTGAACAGACGATCTGGGAACCAAGACCGGGTGACCAGAAAAAGAATCTATCAGACATCCAGGAATGACCGGGATCCTTTGGGACCCTTCCGTTGACAAGAGTTTCATTAGGATAAGGATTGACTAAAAAATTCACGAAAGGGCGGCCGCTGACAGATCGGGTTGGACTACGTCAGTCATCCGGTCATCCATTGGTTCGGGGAACCACGACTTACCGTCGCGTTCCAGCAAAATTAAAGTAAGTAAGTAAGACATATTGCCTAGCTTTACAGGTAGATAGGAATAAAATCGACCTGAAAAAAGGAACGCTCTTTGATAATAATCAAAAAGACAATCAATATGGGGAGGCTTCTCATAACAACTAGTGTAACCTGCTCCATCTTGACAACACATAATTAGAAGCTAAAAACATACTTCTGAAATTAGTAGCATACAAGATCTTTTCCCATTTGTTTGTCTTACTATGTAAGCCCTTTACATTGAACTGACACCCTTTAGATGTTGAATAGTGACTCAACGCCTTTTAACATTTACATCCTAGTTGTGCATTGTCTACAGTTATCAGAAGTACTTCAAGCAGTGACAATAGTAGTGACAATAGAGGAACCTGACCGTTCCTCGAATGTTGAGCTCTCTGCATTCTAGAAAAATTTCCCCTTGGCAAATAATGGTAAAAGTAAAATGAAAATTTAAATATTATGTTAATTAAGCCGCATCAAAAATCCATTGAGAACTGTTGCTGGGGTATTAAAACAGGGAAAAAAGGAGGAAGAGAGCAGGGAGAATTAGGCAGCTGCTTGGGGTACCACAGCCTTTTTCATTGGTGGCAGGAGAGAGGGCAGATTTGATGTAAAAATACAATTTTTATATACGCACGAACTTATTTCAGGAGGGAAGGGAACAATTAGGAAAAAATACACGAAAAAACCGTGCGAGAAACCGTGCAAATCTCAAGACCTCTGGGTATCATCCTTATACGGTAACCCCGGCGTATTTTTTTCAGAATCACCGCCGCAAATGTTTTTTCTTGACCCTCCTCCTCCCATTAAACCAAAGAGTAATTTTTTTCTCATATAACCACATGCCTTGTCTAAATAGATACCAAACTTTCAGCAGAAAATTGTCTGCAGACCTATTATAACCGCTTAAATGATTTACTACTTTAAATTTACTACTACTTTTCTTTATAATCTTAATATTTGCTGATTTTCCCCTAAAACAAATCCAATTTATTCGGTCTAAAGTTCATATCAACAGTTTAATTCGTTGAATTGTCTTCAGCGACATTTTTTTGGGGTTGCTGTTACAAGTCACACCTGCTGCCACTTGAACGTTCAATAGAATATTTTTACTATTTCCGACAGAAGTTACAAATTAGATGGCGCTAAGTCATATGAGGGTGAGTTATAAAAAAAAGCTTTTTTCTGCTACTCATCTTGAAGAGAACAAATTAAAATTTCAGCTTACAAGTGCCTAAATTCAGAGTCGAAAAACGATCTAAAATCGATTTCGGCTTCTTCGAAGTAAATTCGATTTTAAAATCGAAAAAAAATCGATTTTCGAAATAATTGACTTCCTCGTTTGATTAAATAGCTGATTCTGGGTTTTATCAATGGCAATCTCAACTTGAGCGTCAACTTCATTGATGCTAAGCGAACCTAACCAAGCTGAAATTGTGCAAACAACTCATAAACTTAAATGCGATTTACATCCCTGCAAGCTGCTTCTGTTTCGAACGTTTTCTTAAGACTTACCAAGCGTAAGATAAAACTTAAATTCTGCTTTTTACTTTTAGTCTTATTCTCCAATAGAAAGACTTAAAACCGTTCAGAATTTCTTGAGTGGTGGTAAAAGGAGAAACTTTAAACAGTGGGGTGGAAAAGTTTCGTCTTACCACCACAGACAGTAGATCGTTACCCAGGAGAAAAAAAAGGATTACATAAATATAGTTAAAACACCGTTTTTCTATTTCCAAATGTACTAGAAACAAATTTTTTTTTTTGAAATCAGGAGAATTCTAGAAATGTTTTCCTAAACAAAGTTTTTATACTTTCTTTTGTAAATTTGGAGATAAAGCCGTATTTTCTTTTTTTTCAAGAATAGAAACAAAGATCGTGCTAAACTTGTAAGAGTGGAAACTGGAACTAATGTCAAAAAAAGAGAAAAAAAACCAAACAAAACAGCAGCATCTAACGTTTGGTGTTTTTTCTCTTTTTTCAGCCTCCCCTAAACTAATACATACTTGTCATTCCTCTTAGGGCGAAATCCAGGGGAGGGTAAAGAAACCGGAATTGCCATCAGTAGGTTTACCACCTCAGAAAAGTCATCTAGCCTACTTAACCTGCCAACATTTTTTCAATCTAACATTAATCTACTTTTTGCAGATTAGATTAAACTTTAAACTAATTTTTGAGAAAAAAAAAAATACTGATTAGTTATTACTTACGGAGAATTTATTCCTACAGTATTACAGATTAATAATACTGCTTAAATGTTTTCCTTTAAAATTTTCGACTCTACTAATGAAGTGATGAGACGCTACACTGTCAGTGGCCCTAGTAGTTTTTAATCCCTATCTTGCCTTGTTTAATTGCAGACAAATCCGCTCTTGCCACTTTCTCATAAAGTCATACGGCTAATTTAAGACTAAAAACGTGTTGATTGCTTACACAGCGTCTTAAATTAATCCCGCCTACTTCCTTTCAAACTTGCTTAAACTTAGATCCTCCTACTACTAGTGGTGTACAGGGCAGGAATGGTTGACCTCCACGTCGGAAGAACCTGAGCCAGAGATCACAGATCATTGAGGGATGATCGTGTCACTCTTGCCTAATCTCCAAGAAACGACCAATAGTGATTCGTTGTATACTATTTTTCCGAAGGTCTGAAGGAGTCCAGCACCAAACGTCACAGGGAAGTCATCCTAGTCCCATTTGAGTCATGTGACCTCAGTATCGCCACCTTCTAATGAGGCTTCGTCAGTCATTTGAGGTTGCTTACTGAGAAACTATCAAACCAACTAATCGCAAGTATTCTTCGCAGGCAACTGTTCTCAAATCCAAGTAGCCTTTTCTCTACAGCTCTAGACAGGCTCCAGTATTCACATCCGCATGTCAATATGAAGATTACGTTGCTGTTGAACACGCGCAGTTTCAATTTCAGAGAGTACTCGCTAGATCTCCAAACACTATTTAATTGAGAGAATGGTGCGGCTGCACATATAGTTCAAAGGATGATCTCTATCGCAACTGCTGTTTTGATCTAAAGTACTACCTAGTTACTTGAATCCGCTGACTTCTTAAATTTCCCAAAGTTTAAGACCTGCAGCTAGCGAAGTGATAACACCGTTTGACATTACCTTGGTCGTGCTTACATTGATCTACAGGCCTCTTCGGTAGGCCTTTGAAGCCAGCTCCTTTATGCAGCTCCTCTGTTCGGGAGGCTTTTGAAGCAGCTCCTATAGCTCCGTTGCATATTTTCTGTGAAATCTGTAGGAAGAGCTATGCCATCGACAAAGTCGAAGTCTTTAAGTTGTCTCTGAGGATTTAACTGCAACCCACCTCAGACAGTACAGGATCTCAAAACAAGATCTATTATTATGGCAAATAAGATTGGGGACAGAAGGCATCCTTGCTTCACACCAGATCCAATAAAAAACTGTTCCGTCTGTTCCTTTTCATTCTCTACTGCACACAACTGCCCTTCGTAGAGAGCTTGGATCATCTTTATAGCTTTTTCAGGTATTCCATAGAACCAAAGAATCTTCCACACTGGTCCATGACGGACTGAATCAAAAGCTTTCAGAAAGCCCATGAAAACCAAGATGATCTCTCTTTCAAAACAGCCAATCATAGACTAACACCGTTAAGCTCCGCCCAGAACATGTAATAGATTTCAAAATTACATTCCTGTGTTGAGGGGTTATGAACACGCTGTCATGTTTTAAACCGTAAATCAATTTGTAAACTTTCAGCTCAGTCGGACCACGGAAGTGGGTGATATGTTGCTGACAAGATTCGATTCTAACACAATGCACTTCACTCATCTAAATAAACCAGCTTAAACAATTCCTTAAAAAAGACTGTAGATTTGTTGCCGACTTCTTTGATTAAGACTAAGGAAACACAGACAGTTTTTGGATATGCCAAGGTATAGTTGGATGGAAATCGCTTATTCTTTTAAAAGCCAGCTTAAGATTCCGCTTGTATCACTTTCACATCCCCTGTCCCAGTGGCATAGATTAAAGGGGGAGGGGAATTTCCCCTCTAATATTTTTGTTTTACCCCACTCCCTAGATAAAAAAGAATATCTTTCCCTTGTATTTTCATTGAAAAGGTTTTTATTTAGTATTTTCGTTGGAAGAATTGAAAAAAGCAACAAAAATTTCCTTCTTAGATTTGAATCCGTGAATTTCCCTTCCTAGATACCCCTTCCATAAATTGACACCATTGCTCTGTCCAACACCAAAACTCTGCTCCTAATGGACCAGACTACATTTACACAATACTAGCAAGTAAGGCCCATAAAAAACATATGTATACCACAATTAGTGAAATTACTTATTTCTTGAATTCGCCCATATTACTCAGCCACAGTTATGCTAATACCCCCCCCCACCCCACTTCCTGTCCAATCCAAGTCCCTCATCTGTAGTTTGAGAAATCTCGTTAGTCCAAAAGCTTGAGAAATTTTTGGAAATGAATACTATCTTGATCTAAATCGGCCAGACAACGACGGGACGTCATCAAATATGGTGGGAAGAGGTTGTAAAATCCGGACCTGTACAACTGTTAACCTTTGAGCGATTGTAAAGAAGGGAGGGGGGGGGGCGTAAATGGTGCATAAAAATACCCACACAAAATTTGATGGAAGTACTTATGATTTAGGCATTCCCTTATGAGAGAGTTCACAGTTTGAAAAAATTCTCCAAATTATTAACATAGTGAAAAATTATAACTAATGGTGAAGTTAGAATATCAAAATTCTATAATATTTTGGTAAATTAGATATGCATTTAAACTGAACTTTGAGATTGAGCGGTTTAAGCTCTTAATTCTCTCCCAACAAATTGTTAACAGAAAATACACTTTTTCGATATGAATCTCCTCTCTCTTCCCAGGAAAAGTTCTGGCACACAATCTCATAAGAAATGGACGTGCCTACATCTATTTTTATTGTGATTTTCTTTACGTGTTCCTTGGATTGGCAACTAATGTATACGACCGTATCTACAAAGGGGGAAGTAAGGGGAGGGGCCAATTCTCTAAACATTATCTAAGATCTGTAGTCTTAGATTTGTTTTTTAAACACACTAAAACGTAGAAGAGCAAAAATTTCAGGCCTAAAAATGGCCTTTTTATTTTCATAAAATTTTATTTTTATAATTTTATTTATAACAAAGTATGAGAGCCCCTCTAGAAAAACCTTTTTTTTTCTGTCCATCTAAAATACAGAACTGTTTCAACATTTCATACTTAATATTACATATTAATAATATTAAATTTGTTAGTTATTTACTCGCCGTGTCAAAGGAATCGTAATTTGAAAGAGACATACCTTTGGCCGCAGACAAGAATCCCAAGGGCCAAAATTTACACTAACTCGGGGGGAAAAAAACTATCGAAACAAATATATTTGACAAAAATCTTTTAATCTTCGACTGAAAACATAGTACAAAATCGTATAAAATAGTTTTAGTTAGAAAATAAATACGGTCGAACTTTCAAATTCGATTTCTTTGAGTTTCAAAGACGAGTCATGATTGAGAATTTACAAATCTGCGTTTGACCTACCCCATGTTTCTTCACCTGGCTGCTCAGAGGATTTCTTGCCACTTTTCTTCTTCTTCTTCTTTCTAGCGGCAGTGGTTCCATCATTTTGACGCCCTAAAAGGGATACAGATTTAGCGAATCTTCACACTGTTTTTTTTTGTACAAGACCAAAAGCTGGCTATCTGGCCAACCTAACCTGGCTTTTAGTTGGCTGTCCTTTGCCATACACAAAGTTCCGGATTACAAACAGAACAAAGAATATGAACCAAAAACAATCGTAAGTAAATGATTCTAACAAAACAATAAAATCATCATGCACAAAATTGGCTAAAATGCCAAATTTTTGGCATAAAATTGGTTGGCCTTTAGTAGCTGCAGTTATGGTGGCCTGGAGCTGCAATGAGTAACTAGTAGTAGCAGCAGTAAAAGTATCTTTTTTACACAACAAGCAAATTGACCAAACGACGTTTCGCCAGTTTTTATTATTACTTCTTTAACCACAAAAATGTTGTCAATAAATAAAAAAATAAAAATAAAAAACAATCATAAGCTAGTTGTGCTAACAAAATAATAAAACCCCCATGCATACAATTGGTATAGCTGCCAAATAGGTTGGCCTCTGGTGGTCTGGAGCTGCAATGAGTTACTAGTACTATAGTTACTTCTTTAGCCACAGAAATATTGTCAATAAATAAAAAAAAAGAAAGAAAAAAAAGTCATAAGTAAGTGATGCTAACAAAATAATAATACCCTCATGCATACAATTGGTAAAGCTGCCAAATAGGTTGGCCTCTGGTGGTCTGGAGCTGCAATGAGTTACTAGTATTAGTAGTTAATTCTTTAGCCACAAAAATATTGTCAATAAAAAAAAGTCATAAGTAAGTGATGCTAACAAAATAATAAACCATCATACATAAAATAGGTTGGCCTCTGGTAACTGCAGTTATGGTGACCTGGGGGCTGCAATATGTTACTAGTAATAGCAGCTGTAAAATTGTATTTTACACAACAAACAAATTGACTAAACGACGTTTTGCCAATTATTATCATTGCTTCTTTAACCACAAAATTGTTGTAAAAAAAAAAAAAAAAAAAAAAAAAAAAAAAAAAAAAAAAAAAAAAAACATAAGTGATGCCAATGAAATAATAAAACCATTAAGTATAAAACTTGTTAAGTTGCCAAACGGATTAAATCCAGAAGACTAACGACAGATTAAGTACATCTAGAGATCCACCTGAGAGTTATGATAGTAGCAGGGGCGTAATCTGCTATAGGGCAGGGGAGGGGAAACTTCCCCTCCCAGACTTCTGTTTGCTCTCCCCCCCCCCAGCTGAAACTTAGTTTCTTCAAAGATCTTGTCAAAACTAAGATGAGCCTTCATAATTCAAGCACCCACAGAAACGGGTCAGTTTTCTTTAGTATGTATTTACCTTTAGTAACTACACTAAAGTAATTTTTTAGTAACTATATGGCTCATTCTTCAGTTTGCATTGTCATTTTCACTTGATTTGGGAAAATTGGCGCCAACTTTGCCCCCCCCCCTCCTCAGATTTTGACGAAAATGCACCACTGGATTATACTGTGACAATCATCTTGTGGGGCCTTTATTAATGGTTACGTTTGGGCTTTAGTGTTGTGTTGAGCAGAGAGTGACCAGAAATTTGTTCTTTGAAGAGGAGGGGGGGGGGGAATCTTACATAGTTTCCAATTATCCATACAAATAAGTTTGACAAAAAGAAAAAAAAACAACAAACAAATAAACAATTTTTTTTTAGTAAATATAACAATTTAAAAAACATTTTTTAGTAAAGTAAATATCCTGAAAGGTAGATTTTTTTTTTCGTTAATATTCATATTAGCCTACAATCTAAATTCATGGTAGTGTTTCACTTAACTAATACGGAGTAGCTTAATTGAAATAAAAAGTTCCAGTTAATTTACACAAAATGGACAAGCAAGCAAGTAAAAAAAAAAAAAAAAAAAAAAAAAAAAAAAAAAAAAAAAAAAAAAAAGCAAATGCAGGCAACAAAGTAAATATTCTTAGTGATAGATAATTTGCTTACAGATTATTTATTACACATTATCAATATTAGCTAATATCTTATGTTTATGGTAGTGTAATGCTTAACCAATAGGGAGTAGCTCAGTTGAATATAAAAGTAAACTAAGCATAAAATGCTAGCGACTCAATCTATATATATGCACTCAGTTGAAGTAACAACCACAGCCAACGTTTTTTGGTATTAGTCAATGTTATAGGAAATATCCTTCTGGAATCTCCAAATTAAGGATACTTCAAATCAAACAGGATGGGAGACTTGTTAGAGTTGGATTTTTGGCAATTTATTATGGGAAGAAAGAGATTAAAAACTGAAAGAGATTAAAAACTGCTACCACCACTGATGGTGTAGCGTCTGGCGACTTCATTAAAAAAAAGGAAATTTATAATTATAAAAAATTATATATAATTATATATTTAATTTCGCAATGTAATAGAATTACAGCTGAAACTTCTTTGTAAGCAATAATTAATCAGCTTTTGATTATTCTCAAAAACTATTTTAAGTCAAAACCCAATCTGCTAGAGTAGGTCTAGGGTAGATTGTGCAGAATTTAGGAAGATTAAGCAGGCTTGTAGAATTTAAGCTGGTAGGCCTACTAGCGATATAATTCTGGTTCTTTACTTTTCCCTATAACTAAAATATTTGAAAATATATGGATGCAGCAGTTTAAGGCAAATAAAAGAAAAAAATCACCAAAAGCAAGATGGCGTTAATGATTTTTCTTTTTGAAATTTGTTGCCATTTTCTGCTCTTAGAAGTTCACATACTCTTTGGCTAAGACCATAAAAATAAGAAAACAAATAAAATATATAATATGATTAACGAATAGGATATACGAAGCCATTTTTTTTCAAAAGAACCAATCAACATTCGTATCCAAAAACAGATTTAAATGAGATTGAAAAGTAATGATTAAAATATATTTGTGAGGGAATAATAAATCGAAGGATGTATCGGCAAAATTAAGAATTTTGCTGATGTTGGTGTTGGATGTTTGTTGGTGTTAAAATATATAAAAAAAGAAAAGAAAAATAAGAGTCGAAAAAATTAGCATCTAAAGGCATACAATAATAGTAAATAATAAACAAAAAATAAGAAATACAGAGTGGTGACTGAGAATTGGGATGTACATGACTCATGAAGGGAAAGGGCTTAGATTTTTAAAATAATGAAACAGTTCTTGGTAACGTACGTGGTAAGTTCGGAGCGATTGGGCTCAATAGTAACTTAAATTTTAAGAAACAGTCTTCAATACAACAGTTACATCAAAAGTATCCAATTTTGGTACTTATTTAAAATATATAAGATTCACCAAGTTTAATGTTACCAATTAAAAGTTACGATTCTGAGAATACTTGCCCAATTTTTGAAAAAGGAGGGAAACACCTCCAAAACATCAAGTGGTCGTAATGAAAATCACACCATCAGATTTAGCATATCCGAGAACCCTACTGTAGAGGTTTCAAACTCATACAATAAAAATGTAGAATTTACAACAAAGATGACAGATGCGCGTTAATTTGTTTTGTTTTCAGGGGTGATCGTATTGAGCCAGTGATCCTAGAAGATCGTGAGAGGGCTCATTTGATCGGAAATAAAGAGTTCTAGTGTCCTTTATTAGACACCAATAATATTGGAGGGCAGCTAATCCCCCTCAAACGCCCCTTTTCCCCCCAAAGTTTTTCAATCGAAGATCTAATAAATGTCTTTGGAGATGGCTTAACCCCCCACAGTCCCCCGGTGAAGGGCTGCAAGATATGATCTTTGCCCACTGTTTACATATAGAATTGGTTATTGGGAAGTATACAGACATTTTTCGGGTGGGCGGGGGGGGGGGTACGTAGAAGGATCTTTACATGGAGGGGGAGCCAAATTCCCCGGCACTTGAAACAGCTTACTATTCTAATTAAACAGCCCTTGTGTTTCAGGAGCATTCTTAAATGATTTGAACTAAAAGTCAAACTTTAGCGTAAAGAGCGAGGTACTGAGGAGGGGACAAATCTCCTCATTTACGTAATGATTTCAGTTCGTTTTAATGTTTAATATTGCTCCTTATTTTCAGATGAAAAAACTTAAATAATAGTAAAAAAAAGAGGAAGAAAGTCTGAGTGGGTTGGGATGTACATGACTCATGAAGGAAAAGGCCTGAGACTTTTTAAAACAATATAGTAAAACAATAGTGCGTGAGTGAAAGCAAGAAAGTCTGGAGTTATACACGACTCATGGGAGGAAAGGGCATATTTTTCAGTATGAAGAAGCAATAAAGAATTACCTTGCTGATCATTTTTGGTCATCTCACTCGTATCAACAACAATCACGTTTGGCTGAGGACTAGGCTGTACAACAGCTGATGGCTTCTGAATTTGGCTAACTTGAGGAAAAATTGGATCACGTTGATTTTCCTGATGCTAAAAATAAATAAGTCGCAAATCAGAAAGTAAATGCCATAGAAGGCAGTGAATAAAAAGAACAAGGGGAAAGGACAAGATGCTAATTTTAGATAGCGAGGATTGAAACGTTTACATACAAACATTTTTACCTTGAAACAATAGATCAAAACTTTTAAACTTAACGAATGCTTCCATTACTTTAAACGAGTGACTTCTTATGAAATTATAAAAAGAAAAAAGGTAAAAAAAAGGAAGATGCACTGAATTTATTTTTTTTTACGACAGTCCCCGTTGAAATTGAGACAGGGGTGCTGAGAGCCCAGCACCACTGTTTTGATAAGGAGAAGAGAGGGGGTGAATGAACACCCCATTTCTTATATCTATGAGTTCCTACCCTCAGTAAGCAACCTATGACTAATAGACAATTTGCTATTATCGTCTGTTCGAATATTTACAAACATTTTTCAATTATCTGGGCCAAATAATTGACTTTCATTAAGCCTTTTACTGGTTTTATAAAACGTATAAATTTATAAGGGAGACTAATTCATATGACCAAGAAGACACATAAGAAGAAGAAGAAGAAAAAAATGGCGAGAAATCCATGACAAGACCGGCAAAGAAAAATAGGGTAGCTCATCTGAAGATTAGCGAATTCAAGAGAGATACATTTTCTGAGCTTTTTAGGCAACACTGAGTGTTTATTCTTTGATTCACAAGCAAAAAAGGACCAAAGCCTTGCTAAGACGGTTAGATGCGCAATAGGCCGGTTGACACCAAGACAAAAAAAGAAAGGGCTGTTTCCACCACTACCGCCTTCACAACAAATCAAAATAGCTGACGGCTTAGGTGGCAACATATCATAAATAGGGTTACAAGCTAATGCATTGTAATCAAAAGTGCTCTATTTGATATGGACTATGTCCAAATATAGTCCAGAGTGTGTTGTTTAAAATTGTTTATTGTTATAAAATTGTTAAACCTGTTCTATGTAAAGCAAACGTAAAATCGGGATAGGAGGGAGGATGATTTTGCTGTTTTGTTCATTTTTTTCCAATGAAAATACCAAAAAAAAAATTTTCAATTCTTGGAGGGCGATATGCCCTCCCCTACCCTGCATGGTATTGCAAAACCTTCTTAGAAATTATTTTATGCATACCCATAGTTAGATTGTTAAACCAAAAAATTGTTTATATGTACTTTATTTTTTAACGAGTCGGACAAAAATTCCAAAGAGAGGGGGAGGGCTGTTCAAACCGAGTAATCAAAAGTGCTCCACTTGATAAGGTACTTGATAAGGTAGTGCTCTACAAATATAGTCAAGAGTGTTGCTTTAAGATGTAACTGAAAATAAATAGCTTGAATCACGTTTTAATTATAAATTGTAACAATTTCCCCTTAGTGGGTGGGCAGACGTACTTTTTTTAAACCCAAAAACGACTGCATTTATTCAACACAGGCGAATTTTATGCTAGTTTATGAATTAAGATTAATTTCTAGGATAATGCCCATTTCGAGCACGTGCTTCCATATTTAAAATTCTTTATCATCCCCTTATTGAATCTTACTTTAAATATTGTCCTATAAACTTGTTCACAGCCTACCTTCGAAATCAAATATTAACCTTAATATTAAAAAAACGCCAGCACCGGCGTCCATGACTTTATATTAATTAATAATTATAAATTAGATATAGCTTTAATTCATTTTTAGAAAGCCAAACAAAAGAACGTAAATCCATATAACTTTCACAAATGATCCAGAACTTTATTATCGAATATTTCGGAGTAAAATCTAACTCATTCTGTATGAATTCTTGGTCGAGTCAATTTTGATGAATGTCTTCTGAACTATACCTGTCCTGAACAAAAAGAAATTAACGAAAAATTAAAAGAATCAAGTGAAAAAGCCAGGTCATCATTTGCACGTGTACACTCTTTAAAACTACTACTACTACTACTAACAACTCACTGCAGTACCGAGCCACCTGAGGACAACAATCTACGCACGTTCCTCCTCCTCTCAAACCTATTCCGAGCTTCACCCTTTACATCCACCCAAGAGTCCCAATTTCCTTTAAATACTTTTTTACGACCTCTTCCCACCTCTTTTGGGGACGACCTTCTTTTGTTTGGCCCTAGATGGAAGGTAAAAAGAACGATCTTTGGCATTCTATCACCTTTCAACAGCAAAACGTGTCCTAGCAATCTCAACCGTTCTCTCATTGCTAAAAGAAAAAGCTTTAGACTAGATCGTTAGCTCCGACTGGTAGTTAGGGTTTAGCCTTCCACAAATTGAAGATTTAATCTATTCAGGGCTCTTTTCTTATTTTGACAATGCTAGATAGCTATAAAAACCAGCGCTTAGTAGGGATCTTGTTAAAGTAAATACTTATTAGCCACAGGGGAAAAGACACCACCATGACTTTAAGGAGGAGCCACAGGGAAACAGATAACACCATGACTTTGAGGAGGAGCCACAAGGGAAAAGACAACACCATGACTTTAAGGAGGAGACACAGGGAAAAAGACAACACCATGGCTTAATGGAGGAGCCACAGGGAAAAAGACAACACCATGACTTTAAGGAGGAGCCACAGGGGAAAAAACAACACCATGAATTTAATGAGGAGCTCATCGTCTTTTCACAAGACACAAGGGTGTAACTTTGAAACTGGTTCGAAAAATTTGCCATTGAAAATTCAAAGGACAACGCTCCTAAAATGTTACATAAATATTACATAGTACACACGTACATATTATTTTATTTTCACAGGGGTTGGGGGGGGGGACAAAAAAGACATTGAAGATTAAATTAATAAGATTCATTATCCGTTTTGAAACAGGGAATAATAAACGAAGTAGAAAAACAATAAAAATTCAAATGGGGATAAGTCCATGTTATACAGTGAAAACAGATAAAAAAAGAGTCTAGATATTTCAACCACATATACAGCGATCGTCATCAGCAGAAATATTAAGGCGTTAAAATTAAAACTAACATATTTATACAGAAGAGAATAATAACTTCCGGTTTATTCACTAGATTTTTCTAAGACAGTTCAATAACTGAGTACATCCAAAATCTTGAGTTGTAAATTTCTACTTAAACATTACCTAAATGCAAGTTGAATTCCTAATGATGGCGGCAAAACCTTTTCCGTCTTCTAATTGCAAAAGGAATGTTTTCCCGCAAACAATGTCTGAGTTTCCAATCGTTAGCTTCATCTCTATAATCATTTGGCATATCAACAGAAAATACAGCTGTGGAATTAGTCTTCACTGCAACAAAATCATCGGCGGAAGAGCATGTAGCAGGATTGTATTCCGCCCTTACTAGGATCCCAAGAGAAGTAACGAAGCATATGGAGATTTCAGTTTTTACCCCTTTGCTATTCTGAATATCATTTTTCCTTTTAATTACTCCTTTTTCGGTTTATGCTTTTTTTATACAAGTCTTTTTCCTAATTTTCCTTTTGCTCTAATCCGTCGCTTCTTCATGTGTTAGTTACTTGTTCACTGTTACTCGTTACATAAGTACGAATTCAGCAATTTTGTTTACTTGCAGGAGTCGTTTTGTTTTTAAAATTAAATAAAAAAAAACAAGTTTTTTAAACTGAAAGTAAGGAGCGACATTAAAACTTAAAATGAACAGAAATTATTCCGTATATGAAAGGGACTGTCCCCTCCTCAACGCCTTGCTCTTTACGCTAAAGTTTTTTATTGTTTTAAAAAATAAAGTTGTGAGACAGAGTCAAACTTTAGCGTAAAGAGCAAGGCGTTGAGAAGGGGACAGCCCCTTTCATATACGGAATAATTTCTGTTCGTTTTAAGTTTTAATGTCGCTCCTTACTTTCAGTTAAAAAAACTTGTTTTGTTTATTTAATTTCTGATCGTTTTTTAGTTAATGCAGCTTTTATTGTGGTTCACCGTCATTGAATAAGTAAACAAAATTTGGTTCCAATTCTTTAAAAATGACCCCTTAATCACAAAGGCCGTTAATTAAAATAAATAGCTTTTATGAAAGTACTAAAAAATCTTTGGCTTAAAGAGCGAGGCATTGACTAGAAGGTGTACCCAATCATATAGCTAATATTTTTTTGTTCGTTTTAAGTTTTGATGTTGCTCCTTACTTTCAGTTGAAAAACGTGTTTTTTTTATATTTAATTTCTGATTTTTCTTTAAAAATAATGATGGGAAATCCGGCGCCCCCTTCATAGCAGTGTCCCTTCTCCCATGAAAATTTCCTTCATGAAAAGTTTTCCGTTTTTTAGAGTTTCGGTTACCATTGAGCCGGGTCGCTCCTTACTTTTAGACTATTTTTTTTTTTTACTATTTAGAATCAGCATTTTATTGTTTTAAAAAACAAAGTTGTGAGACAGAGTCAAACTTTAGCGTAAAGAGCGAGGCGTTGAGGAGGGGACAGCTCCTTTCATATACGGAATAATTTCTGTTCGTTTTAAGTTTTAATGTCGCTCCTTACTTTTCAGTTTAAAAAACTTGTTTTTTTTTATTTAATTTCTGATCGTTTTTTAGTTAATGCAGCTTTTATTTTGGCTCACCGTCATTGAATAAGTAAACAAAATTGGCATACAAATTTTACTCTTCTTTTGCTAAATGGCTGTCTCTAAATTTGGTTCTGACGTAATTTACACATTAACTTACGTAACGAACTTCTATATTCGTATATTTTTCTTCTGGCAAAAAATACGTTGCAGATATAGTTGCAGATATGAGCTTGAAACCTATGTAATAGGGTTTTGTGATACGCTGAATCTGACAGTGCGATTTTCATTAAAATTCTTTCACTTGTAGGGGATGTTTCCCCCCTCTTTAAAAAATCGAGTAAATTTTCTCAGGCTCGTAGCCTTTGATGAGTAATACTAAACTTAATAAAATTTATATATTTAGAATCAGCATTATAAGCCCATTATTTTGATACATTTATTGACATCAAAATTCCGTTTCTAAAAGTTTCGATTGCTATTGAGCCGTATCGCTTGTTTTTTTCATTGTCCTTTTTATTACGTATATGTTATTACGTATATGAGGGGGTTCTCCCCTTAGTCAATACCACGCTCTTTACGTTAAAAGTTAAAAAAAAATTTGATTCACAAACCCCTGAATCACAAAGGCTGTTTAATTAGAATAGATAGCTCTTTTGAAAGCACTAAAAAAAACTGTAGCGTAAAGAGCGAGGTATTGACTTGGGGGAGAGCCCCCTCATATACGTAATAATTTCTGTTCGTTTTAAGTTCTAATGTTGCTTCTTACTTTCAGTTGGAAAAACTTGTTTTTTTTTTTAATTTAATTTCTGATCGTTTTTTAAATAATGCTTGGAAATCCGGCGCACCCTTCATAGAAATGTCCCTTACACCAAAGAAACATCCTCCATGGAAGGATTCTCCCGAGTAACCCCCTCCTCCAGCCCCCCACCAGAAAAAAATCCTTCCTGAAAATGTCTGTATACTTCCCAATAACCAATACAATATGCAAGCAATGGGCAAAGTTCATATCTTGCAGCCCTTCCCCTGGGAACTGTGGGGGATTAAGTCATCCTAAAAGACATATTTATTAGATTTTCGACTATGCTGAACAAAATGGCTATCTCAAAATTTTAATTGGGTGACTTTGAGAAAAAAATGAGCGTGGGAGGGGGCCTAGTTGCCCTCCAATTTTTGGAAGGCACGCATCGTGATCTTTCTTCGAGCAAATTTCCAA
Source organism: Artemia sp. Kazakhstan ARC1039 (assembly GCA_029168905.1). NCBI lineage: Eukaryota > Metazoa > Arthropoda > Branchiopoda > Anostraca > Artemiidae > Artemia > Artemia sp. Kazakhstan ARC1039. The sequence goes on along the minus strand of JAQQPU010008062.1, from coordinate 234 downwards.
CTTTTTGCAGATAGAAGCGTGAAACTTCTTTAATAGGGTTCTCTGATAAGCTGAATGTGATGGTGTAATTTTCGTTAAAGTTAATTAAAAATGCAAAATTCCACATTTTTGCAGATAGGAGTTTGAAGCTTCTTTAATAATGTTCGTTGATAAGCTGAATCTGATGGTGTGAATTTCGTTAAAGTTAATTAAAAAAATTTGCAATTAAAACAAAATTTTATTGTTTAAAAAAAA
>JAQQPU010008061.1:11824-35894 GCA_029168905.1 Artemia sp. Kazakhstan ARC1039 | reverse complement strand
GGGGGGGGGGTGGACTTTCCAAGGGGAATTTATAATGGAGGAATTTGCCAGAATTTCTATAAAAATTGTTTTTATTCGTCTTACTTTATCTTTACCAACTCAATTTTACATGTGGAGATATTAAGGCGAATCATCCAGGAGAAATTTTTACCGGGTTAGAATTATCTAGAGTATCTCTCGGTAGGGGGGGGGGGTTCCTGGAGAAATTATTCATAGGGGATTTTTCCACGGTATAAATTTTCCACAGGGAACTTTCTGCGAGAGCAACTTTTTACTAGAGGGCGGGGGGGGGGCTATTTAAGGGAAAACTCTTCCGCAAAGGAGGGGATTTCTGGCAGGATTTTAAAGATAATTGTATATTAAAGTCTTTTTCAAATGAAAGCACATTAAGAAACATTTTCACCTGGAATCGTCCGCAAGAAATTTTCCGAGGGGAATTTTCAGCTAGAATAGAATTGTCTAGGGGAAATTTCCCTGGGAGGAAGGGGGTATTTTCCGTGGAAAGCAATTTTCATGGAAGAATTTTACTTGGGGGGTGAATTTTCCATCATGGGGAACCGGATTTCCCAGCATTATTTAAAACGATCACAAATTAAATAAAAAACAGGTTTTTTTCAACTGAAAGTCAGGAGCAACATCAAAACAAAATGAACAGAAATCATTACGTATATGAAAGGGGTTCCCCCCTCCTCAAGACCTCGGTCTTTACACTAATTTTGAATAAAAGGACTGTCTCAAAATATCTATTGGATACATCTCAGGAAAAAACGACGTGTTTGTCTGTGTGTGGGGGAGGGGGGTAACTGCGCTCTGATCACTTTGACTCGTAAAAAAGGTACTAGAACTTGTTATTACCAATCCAATGAGTCCCCTCCAAAACAGATACGGCCACCCTTTTTATAAGAACCTTATATGCCCCAAGGACATAACTTACAACCTTTTTCCTGAGAGCTGTAGAGGGGGGGGGTATCTTCCTCACATACATAATTTCCGAAACCTTCAACTACGATGAATAAAATCGTTATCTCTCAATTTTGATTGGATGTTTTAAGGCAAATGCTGAGCACGGAGAGGGGGGGGGCGGTTTGCTCTCAAATCACTTTGACTCTTAAAAAGGGCACTATAACTTCCAATTTCAAATCAAAAAAGCCTCATCTGGTGTTTATGCGACCTCCCATTCAATAAAACCTTATATGCCCTCATAAAATAACTTACAACCCTATCCCTAGGGCGCTGGGGTGATGTGTCTTCCCTAGAGACATTATAATATATTCTTCGGACTATTTTAAAAAGAACCGCTATCTCATAATTTCATCCAGATGCGTTTGGAGAAAATGCCGTCCATCACTCTTGACGGCAGAACTTCCAATTTTCAACCAAATGAGCATCTTCTAAAGTTATACAACCATTAAGACCTTCCATAAAAACCTTAAATACCCCTGGGCATACCTAACAACCCTTGCCCCTAATCTATGGGGTTTGTTTCGACCCCAAGAGCCTTGTTATAGGATATTTATACTATTTTAAATAGAACGACTCTCTTAAAATTTCTATTAGATACATTCCGGAACAATACTACATGTTCGGGGGAGGGGGGTATCTGCCCTCTGATCACTTTAAGTCTTAAAAAGAGCACTGGAGCGTCTGACTGCCAATCCAATGAGCCCCCTTCGAAGTTTATATGACCACTTTTTCTATAAAAACCTTATATGCCCCCAGGGCATAGCTTACAACCCTTGCCCTGAGGGCTGGGGGATTTGTTATCCTCAAAGACATAATTTCCAGACCTTTCAAATACGTTGAACAAAATGGTTGTCTCAAAATTTTGATTGGAAGTGTTTGGGGAAATGATGGGAGTGGAAGGGGGGGGTATCTGCCCTCTAAAAACTTTCAACTAATAAAAAGGCACTAGTCCTCTCAATTTCCAATCGAATGAGGACTTTTTGAAGCTTCTACGACAAAACTTTCTTTAAAAACCTTACATGCCCCAAGGGCATAAATTAAAACTCTCATCCCGAGGGCTGTGGGGGGGGTTGTTATCCTTAAAGACATGATTTCCAGATCTTTCAACTACGTTGAACAAAATGGCCACCTCAAAATGATGATCAGAAATGTTTGGGGAAATGTTTTCTACGAAAACCCTATGTGCCCCCAGGGCATAACTTACAACCCTTTCCCTGAGGGCTTTGAGGGATTCTCATCCTCAAAGACCTAATTTCCAGAACTTTCAACTACGTTGAACAAAATGGCTATCGAAAAATTTTGATTGGATGTGTTTCGAATTTCCAATCGAATAAGCCATTTTTGAAGTTTTTACGACAACGCTTTCTATAAAAATCTTATATGCCCCGAGGGCATAACTTACAAACCTTGCCCTGAGGGGTGAGGAGGTTTGTCATCCTCAAAGACCTAATTTCGAGAACTTTCAACTAAGTTGAACAAAATGGCTATCTCAAAATTATAATTGGATATGTTTGGGGAAATGGTGGGTGTAAGAGGGGGGTTAGTTCCCCCTCCAATTACTTTTGACAACTAAAAAGGGCTCTAGCCCTTTTAATTTCCAATTAAATGAGCCTTTTTTTAAGTTTTTACGACAACACTTTCTATAAGAACCTTATATGCCCCCGGGTATAATTTACCACCCTTGCCCTGAGAGCTGTGAGGGGAGTGTCATCCTTAAATACATAATTTCCGGACCTTTTAACTACGTTGAACAAAATACCTATCTAAAAATTTTGATTGGATGTGTTTGGGGAAATGGTGGGTGTGAGAGGCGGATTACTTTCAACTATTAAAAAGGACACTAGCCCTTTAAATTTTCAATTGAATGAGCCCTTTTTGAAGTTTCTACGACAACGCTTTCTGTAAAAACCTGTTATGCTCCCAGGGCATAACTTACAACCCATGCCCTGAGGGCTCAGAGAGGAGTGTCATCCTGAAAGACATAATTTCTGGATCTTTGAACTATATAATTTCTGGATATTAAAAAGGGCACTAGCCCTTTAAATTTTCAATTGAATGAGCCCTTTTTGAAGTTTATGTCTCAAAATTTTGATTGGATGTATTTGGAGAAAGGATGGGCGTGGAAGGGGTGTTAGTTGCTTTCCAGTCACTTTTGGCTATTAAAAAGGGCACCAGCCCTTCCAATTTCCAATCAAATGAGCCCTTTTCGAAGTTTCTACGACAAGTCCTTCAATACCTTCGAAGTGCCCTGGTCTAAAAGAAAAAAAAAATAAATAAAATAAATAAGGAATACATAGTGCCAACATCGTTCTTTACTTAGGTAGCGCTATTGCGCTGCCTGTGATAATTTACGAAGCTTGAACCTTGAAGGCCTTAACACCCGCTTCATTATGATTTTTCCGTTTGAGCAGACAAGAAAAAAATACTCCTTGATGGAAACTCAATAATATATAATGTGTTAAAGGTAATTACTTGGTTAGAAAAAAAAAATGTCTTCCTAATCCAAGGTTCATCTTTATTTTAAATTAATAGCGAAATTCGCCTGAAATTCTGATTTAGCTACAGACTTTTTCAATTTCAGCTGTCTGATCATGCAGCTACCCAAACATTGAAAAATAAAATGAATAATTAAAATTAAGAACAAGTGGGTGAGTATCCTAGCAATTTTTTTCATAAATATCAAAAAGATCATAGAAGAAAAAGGGACTGGGCATGGCTAACTATATTTTTTTATGACTTGAAAATTATTCTAAATATATGGCCTTCTTCGTATTTGATGGGAACTAAACAGGCCTTATAGTAAAAAATTTACCAGAAAAATTTACTTCTCAATATTTACCACATCATATATAGAGAAAGAGATAGAAAGCACCCCCACCTGTAGTGTTTTTCAGCTAGTTATTTCCATATAGGAACCATATAATTCCATATAGGAACTATATAAGGACTATATAGTTCTATATAGGAACTATATAGTTCCATATAGGAAGTGTTCCATATAGGAACACTTATATTTGCTTTCACTTTGGGCAAACATTCCAAAGTGTTCTTGATCCCAAATCAATCGGATCAAGAAAACCAAGATTTTTGGATTAAAAAAAAAATTATTTTTTTACTATGATTGGCTGTCACCTGGATTTAAAATATTAAGAGAAAATTAGATTAGCTAGAAATTTGAAAGCAACTTCAAACGTCAGCGGTTCAGTCTCATTGTGACAGTACTTTCATAAGAGCTATTTATTCTAATTAATGGCCTTTGTGATTAAGGGGTCATTTTTAAAGAATTGGAACAAAATTCGAACCTTGGCGTAAAGAGCAAGGCATTGACTAGGTGGTGAGCCCCTAATATACGTATTAAAAATATATGAATATAGAAGTTCGTAACGCTGTTCGTATAGAACAACACAGTGCAATACTGAGTTCAGAGTCTCCACTTCAAAAAGGAGAAACAAACTCTTTTAAAACCTTTGACTAAAGTTAATTCCTTTTATAGGACCCACTAGATTCCTTACAGGTCAAGTCATCTAATTAGTTTTTTTTTTAGTTTTTTGTAGAAATATGATGTTATTACTGGGAGATTTTAACGCCCAGGTTGGTAGAAATAAGGATAGATGGTATCCCAGCTTAGGTAAATTTGGTGTAGGAAAAGAAAACAGTAATGGATACAGACTTTTGCAATTTTGTAGGTATAACAATCTAGTTATAACCAATACGGTGTTTGGTCATAAAATGGCTCATAAGCTAACATGGTATTCACGTGATGGTAAGACAGCAAACCTTATTGATTATGTTATAGTAAACCGAAGACTGGCAGGATCAATACAAGATACTAGGGTATATAGGAGTGCTGTTATTGATGTTAAAAGTAAAGATCACCATCTAGTAATGTCAAGGGTTAATTTAAAGCTGAAATATCGGAAGGGTAATTACCTCCTAGGAAGTTATGATGTTAGTAGACTCCAGGATGAGAATTTGAGAGAAACTTTCCAGGAACAGTTGAATACTAAACTTGAGAGTTTAAAATTTGATAATGTGGAAGATGGTTGGAATAATTTTAGAAAAGTAATTTGTGAAGTTGCTGAAGGTGTATTAGGGAAGAAAGCTAGAACTGCAGCTAAGAATATTAGTGAAAAAGCTTTATGTTTAATAGAAAGGAGAAAGGACTTGTACAAGAATTATCTGAGTGATAGATCGCATGAAAAAAAAATGTAAAGAAAGTGGAGAAAGCATTGAAATATGAACTAAGGAGGTGTGAAGTGGAGGCCATGGATAAAATTGCCGAGGATTTAGAAGATGCAGCTAGACGGCATAATAGTAAAATATTGTACTGGCACGTTAACAAATTGAGAGGTAGTAGTCAATCCGGACTTGTCCCAGTTAAAGATAGGAATGGGGTGGCAATTAGCGATAAGGAAAAAGCTAAAGCGAGAAGGGCCGAACATTTTGAGAATTTGCTTAACCGAGATAGAGTTGCAGGAAAAAATATAGAGGAAAATGAAAAAGTTTGTGATACCTTGGATGTGAAGGAAGATTTATTTTGTGAGGAGGAATTAGCAACAGTACTAAAGGGATTAAAGAATAATAAGGCTCCAGGTGCTGATAGGGTAGTAAATGAGTTTCTTAAATATGGTGGCTCTGAGGTTAGAAATAAGTTATTGGAGATTATGAATATGATTTTTGAAAAAGGGGAAGTACCTAATGATTTTAGGAAAACCTTAATTAAGCCACTTTATAAGAAAGGTGATAAAAGTGAGTGTGGTAATTATCGAGGCATTAGTCTGGTCTCTGTAGGTAGCAAATTGCTTAGTAATATGATACTTTTTAGACTGAGAGATGCCGTAGACAAAGTTTTAAGAGAAGAGCAGTGCGGTTTTAGAAAAGGTAGAGGATGTGTTGACCAAATTTTCACTCTTAGGTTAATAATTGAGAAGTGCCTAAGTTTTCAAACACCTTTGGTCCTCAGTTTTATAGATTATGAGCAAGCGTTCGATTCTGTTGATAGAGGAGCTTTAGTAAAGGTTTTATCCTTGTATGGTATACCAGACAAATACATTAAAGTGATTAGTGCTATGTACGAGAATAACACTGCTGCGGTTAAGGTAGGAAATGAGGTTAGCAGCTGGTTTTGTATTAAACCAGGAGTTAAGCAGGGTTGTGTTCTATCCCCCTTTATATGGATTATTTTGATGGACTTTGTTTTAAGGAGCACAGGAAAGGCAATGGGAGACCACGGAATCAAATGGGGAGGAAAAAGTCTCCTGGACTTGGATTATCCTGATGATTTAAGCATCCTAGATGAAAGTGTGAGCAAAATGAATGAAGTTTTAGAGGTTTTGCGAGTTCAGGGTGCTAGTATTGGTTTGAAAATTAATGTTAGGAAGACCAAGTCACTAAGGCTAGGAATAAGTGAAGATGAAAAGGTGACGTTGGGTAATGAAAAGATTGATCAGGTGGGCAGCTTCACTTACCTTGGTAGCATTATTAGCAAAGATGGTGGGAGCAGTGAAGATGTTAAAAATAGAATAGCCAAGGATCAGGGTGTTTTTTCACAGTTAAAAAAAGTCTGGAAGAATAGGAAGATAAGTCTGCAAACCAAGATTAGAATCTTAGAAGCTACAGTGATGACAGTGGTCAAATATGGCTCTGAAGCATGGACGCTCCGAAAAGCGGATGAAGATTTGCTAGATGTTTTCCAGAGAAATTGCTTAAGGATTGTTCTGGGTACCCGGCTGACTGACCGTATTTCAAACAATAGGCTATACGAAAAATGTGGTTCAATACCGCTTTCTAGGTCTATAATGAAAGAAAGGTTGAGGTGGTTAGGGCATGTTGTGCGGATGAAGGATGACAGATTGCCTAAGATTGTTCTTTTCGGCCAACCATCTAGGGCTAAACGGAAAGCAGGTCGTCCCTGTTTGGGGTGGGAGGACGTCATAAAGAAAGATTTAAAGGAAATGGGAACTTCTTGGGCGGGTGTAAAAAGGGATGCTTTGAATAGATTGGGGTGGAGGTGGAGCGTGCGTAGCTGTGTTGGCCTCAGGCGGCTTGGTGCTGCAATGAGTTGTTAGTAGTAGTAGTAGTATCAATATCTATCTATATCTATCTATCTATCTATATATCAATATCTATCTATCTATATCTATATCTATCTATATCTATATCTATCTATATCTATATCTAACCAACTATCAATATTTTTTCAAAAGTATCTCATATCTTAGTGTCCATTTCCGATCCTTCCGCCTTCTTAGGAAAAAACATAGTCGTGTCAAATGATTGGGATATTCTATAATTTGTTGTTTTCATGTGTCTTATTACTAATTTGTTTCTATTTATTACTATCTATCTATTTGTATTCGACTTTTCCCTTCTCTTAGGAAGAAACATATTTGTGCCCAAGTGATACCATTTACGGCAGGCCTTTGAGAGCCATCAACTCAGAGGGGAAGTGGCGAATTATAGTTAACTATGAGGATAACTACAACAAATATACTCAGACTATAAGGATCGAACAATGCAGGTAATTTGTCAATATTTATGTTCATACATAGGGACAAAAAGGGGATGAAAAGAGAGATAGCTACCCTCCAATCAATGTCAAATGAAAGAAGGAATATAATTTTTCAATCTTCGATCCATGAGTCTCATCCCAAATTCCCATAATAATTTATTTTCTATGGCATCCGCCAGGTCTTTTAAGGTTTCCAAATTCTAAAGCAAGAAAAAAATAAACTATAATTAAATAATTGAATTTATCTTTTTATCTTACCATATAAAAAAAATTGTTCATAATACAGCGAGACTAAACATAAACTTAATATATTTAGTCCAAATATAAACAATAATATATCCGTCCATAAACAATTAATATTTCAACATTAGATGGCAAACATGCCATCTATTACCAAATATAGACAATTTAAATATATGTATTTGTTTGAAGAGGTACTAAAAAAAATAAAAATCCATAACAACTGATGTTTCTGATATTCTGTTTTGATGTTGGCTCTCGTAATGAGAGATTATTTGAATTTGGCTCCACCACTTATAAAGCTTCCTCTATCTTTTTTCTCTTTTTTTATGACAAAAGAAAATCAAATATAATTTAGATGTATGTTGTATTATATATTATTATAAATAATAAATAACAACATCTATGGATAAATAACAACATACATAGATGATGTATGTATGTTGCTGGATGTCTAGTTTAAAATTGCGGCGCAGTGACAGTGAAAATGCACCGAAAGTACCATTTTCCTTGCAAAAATGCTCGAAATAAACGATAACACCCCCCCCCCAAAGTGCCAAGGTGAAAAATGCATTGCGTAACTGCCTCAAAAATTGCCCAAATGGCGCAAATGAACCCTATCTGCCAACTCTGATTTAGATCTCGTTGCTGTCACACTAAAGGTCGTATCGAAATTTTCACCCCTTGGAAATAATTTACTTCCTCAAAGCCTTTATTCTTTTCTTCGAAAGGAGGGTAAACAGAGTAATGTAGAAACGTACATATGAAATTTAACATAAACAGAAAATGTTAAAACGCCGTTTTCAAGAGAGTACTCTGTTTAATTTAAAATATAAACTGGATGTGACAAAAAATTATAATAAGGAAAAAGTTAAAGTAATTAAATTAGCCAATGCTATAGCATAGAGTTCATGCGAGTACCATTTCAAATTGCAAAGGATAGGACACTTTGATCCAAAATCCAACCGCACAGTTTACCGCACAGTTCATAAAGCGCTGCAATTGCCCAAATGTGCGTGCTACGAATCTATTTTCAGTGCTACAGTCAAAAATTTGACTATAATAGTGCAAAATAGCACTTTTGTGCTACAGCCGGCAACCTTGAGCAGGTGCTACAATGCTACACCTAATGAAATAGTACTATGATAGCCCTTTCGTGCAGCAGGTGGCAACCCTTCCTTTTGGTCCTGCTAAATTGGTTAATGACATCTGAAACGTCACTAGACTCTAGTTCTGATGAGAAGCCTAGGGTTCAAATTCAACACATGCCAATCAAAGCACATGTGTGATGTCAGAAGCGTACACAGACCTCATTTCAGCAGTGGGAAGGAAGTTTTTTAAAAAAGACAACAAACTATAGATTTAGGCAAAAACATTTTGGGATGAGTTTCTCTCTACCATCAGTTTCCCCATAAGCTACAAGCTTGAAAAGTCAAGGATAGTTAGAGAGCTTAGAAAGAAAATACAGGCGGACAATGAAAGCCATTGTGACGCCATTCGCATGAAAGAAGTTTTTCCGCAATTAAAGCTGTAATGGAATGTCCCCAAAGTTTTGACCTATCTGCATCGTTTTTGAGGTTAGAAAATTTTAGTGTGTCAATTTTCAGAACAAAAATACCCAACCGTTCTCGTTGAAATATATATATACAGAGCCGTATCCAGGATTTTTTTTTTCGAGTGGATTTTTTACACAAGGACTTTTTTCGGGAGGGTGTTACACACAAACTTCAAAAAAAGCATAAAAAACTTGTTTATGTACATTTTTGTTACGTTTATATGAGTCAGACAAACATTTCGGGGGTTTAAACACCCCCCCCCCCTTTGGGTACGACCTTGTATATATATATATATATATATATATGTATGTGTATCAAACAGTTTGTGTTAACCAACTGTAAGTAAAGAGCGACTCGACTCAATAGTAACTGAAACTAAAAAAAAACGGTATTAAATTTGATATTAATAGATACATCAAACGAATCAGCGTATTATACTAATTCCAAATATATAAGATGCATCAACTTTAGTGTTATCCATCAAAAGTTACGAGTCTGAGCATGTTTGCCTGATTTTTGAATTAGGGGGGAAACACCCCCTAAAGTTCAAGGAATCTTGATGAGAATCCCACCATCAGATTCAGCGTACCCGAGAACACTGCTGTAGAAGTTCCAAGCTCCTATATACACAAATGTGGAATTTTGGTATTTTTGCTGGAATACAGATCAGGGATGCGTGTTTACTAGTTTTTTTTTTTTTTTTTTTTTTTTTTTTTTTTTTTTTTTTTTTTTTTTCCCAAGGAGTGATCGTATTGAAATAATAGTCCTAAAAGATTGTGAGAGGACGCATTCGAACGGAAGTTAAAAGTTCTAGTGTACTTTTTAAGTGAAAAAAAGATTGGAGGGCAACTTCCCCTCCCCCTTCCACGCCCATTTATTTGCCAAAGTGATCTTTCCAAAACCATCAGATAGCCATTTTGTTCAGTATAGTTGAAATATCAAATAATATGTCTTAGGGGTAAAGTGACCCCCCAAAGTCCGTACGGAGAAGCCTGTAAGTTATAAAATTTGGGGGGGGGGGATTTTCCAGGGAAAATTTTACACTGGGGGAATCTGACACAATTCCTATACGAAATTTTGTAAACTCAATTTTTTATGTGGAGATGTTCCGGAGGAAATATCCAGGGGCTATTTTCCACATGTTTGATTTCCGGAAACAATTCTACGGAAGGGTGCATTTCTGGAGTCATCGAGATACTGATTAGAGATTAAAGTATTTTTCAAATGAGAGTATGCTAAGGATAATTTTTCAAATTGAATCGTTCGCAAGACATTTTACGGGGACGGTTATTTTCAGCGAGGATGGAACTGTCGGAAGGGAAATTGACGGGGGGGGGATGCACTTTACGTTTGAGAAAATTTTCCGGGAGGAGGTTTCTGTGAGGGGGGTACATTTCATGAAGAGTGAGTCAGATTTACCGGCATTATTTGAAAAACGAACAGAAATGAAATCAAAAAAGGTTTTCAACTGAAAGTAAGAAGCAACATTAAAACTCAGAACAAACAGAAATTATTCCGTTATGAAGGGTATACGGAATCAATCTGCCAAAATTAATGTGCCAATTTTGTTTTAATTTTTCGTGTATAGTGAGCCAAAATCAAACCTCCATTAGTTGAAAAACGTTCAGAAATTCAATAAAAAAACAAGGTTTTAACTGAAAATAAGGAGTGACATTAAAACTTAAAACGAATAGAAATTATTTCGTATATGAAAGGGGCTGTGCCATCCTCAACGTCTGGCTCTTTAGGCTAAAGTTTGACTTTTTGTCACAAGTCTACTTTTTAAAACGATAAAAAACTTAAAAGAGACTGCCTGCTCTCTGCCACTTGTTGTACATCTTGGAACACCACTTGTTACACTGGACCTAAATACTTCTACCATGCTGCACCTCTCTGCAACACGTATGGTAGGCTTCAATCCATGCGTGGCAAGTGTCCCCTGGAGTGCACGGTTTTTAAAATGAATAACCCCTCAGAAATGCAAAGGTGACATTTATTAAATAATATAGAATAATATATTTATTAAAAGTACGCAAAACAAACTACGGAAATAGCATCACAAAATCAATTGCAGCTAAGTTTGCAATAAATTAGTCATCTGAGGAAAAAAGGGGTCTGATAGTTCAGAAACTTCGCAGTTATTAGTCTAAGAGCAAAAATTCGGTCGACGCCTTTTCTTGTTCTCCTAAAATCGTACTGCTCTTCTCTCGAAACAATTAACGACATCTCTTAGTTTAATAATAATTATCGAAGTAATCACACAATCATGTGACGTAAACTACTTCGTACAGAAATTAAGGTAATGCCTCTGTTAGCGCACTCGCTCTTACCATTTTTCTTATTAAGATGTATATAACCACTTGGAGCTTATAAACTGTAAACTGTAAACAATGTTTGAAAAACCAGAATATACTATTTTTTCATTAATTTCAAAACAAGTTTTGAAAATAAATGAAGACCTATATTAAAACATAAATGAGTAGAACACAGATTATGTAAGAAGTCAAGCTTTGAAAAAACAAATAGGAATTATGAAATAGAACCCAAAACAAATAGAAAATTCCCCATCCCATGTAAAATTTAAAACGGACAGAAATCAAAGCAAAGAAGTATAGTGTCGTATGCCCCTAAAAGTTTCCCAAGAAGTTAGAGTATCACCTATACTATGGAATTACAGAATCCAATGGCTCCAAGTTCAACCCTCCAGCCTTCCAATGTAAAAATCTTTGCCTAATTCTAGCTTAAACATGGTGTTACATGTCCACCTTTCGACTAAATTACTGTGTTGAAGGCGCTGTCTCGCATAATTACGTACCAATCATTATATGAGTTATCTTGGTATGGGGCAGTTGTGGTAGGACGAGCTGCGGTAGGAATAGTCATCATAGGAATACCTGCTACGGCTACTTGTAGCAGTAACACTAGTAGATACTAGTCGTGTTAGATATATACATCTACTAATCAGTAATAGTACTAATATATCTACCACAGCTAATACCTATTGCTTTAAATTACGGAAGGGTCAATCGTTATAGGAGTAATTATAGTACCAGGGTGGGGAACGTGGTCCACCTGTTTCAATTGCGTCACCCCTCAATATCATTATTTTGACAATCTATTTCAACATTGAACCACCTATCTCAAATTTAACAAACTGCAGTGCGGAATTCTGATTTTACTCGAGAAAGAGCGATTTTCATTGGCTGTCAGTGACATTTTGACTAAAGGGATGAATATCACTTTCCATTTTAATTGTTACATCAGTGGAAAACACCACCGATTTGTTGAAAGGGATATCATGCAAACACTTACATCCCATGAAAAGCCATTCTAAGGTACTGTTGGTTCAAATTTGAGACAGATGGTGTAGTTTCTAATACCCATCATAAAAGCACATGCGCTTGACAGCACGCATGCACACTGGTCCGAAACAGTGATTACTGGAGGGTTACGATTTAAAAATGGCCGCATCACATGTGAACCCAGCTCACTACCCTGAGTAGGGGTAGCAATGGTAATATCAGGGCTGGATACTTTCTGGATACTTTTGCATTCTAAATTGATTAAAGTACTTGTTAATTGTTCAGAACGCACTCAAGTTCACGATCTGAATATAAGATCTGGGAAAACCGGTTTCATAGCCACAGACACAAGTGATGGATGACAGTATGCATTGTACTTGGGTGGGGGGGGGAGGGGTGAAATATTTGGACAGCGTGAAGTTGGAAAACAATGCTTACTTCATAATATGTAGCATAATTTTAGCTAACACATTTTGCATGTAGGCCCGCTATACTTACCAACATCCCCCCCACCTACCTTCTAAAGTACAAATATATACCCCAAATTATGTAATTCCAATGTATTCTACCACCGGTAATTTGTCTTTGTGGCTATGAAACCGGTTTTCTCAGATCTTACATTCAGATAAAAAACGTGAGTGTCTTTTGAATAATTAAGAAGTACCTTAATTGATTTAAATAATTTAGTCAACTTTAAATCTAAGAATTGGACGATTCAGGACAGGCACGTACGCAGGAATTTGCGGGGGGGGCCAAATCCTTCAAACCCATTATTCTGTGAGAAAAATCAGAAAATTATGGGAAAATGAAAAAAATCGTGAGATTGCGGGGGGCGCCCGGAGACCCCCCCCCCCCGCGTACGTCCCTGATTCAGGACCATTACCTAAACTATCCGTGAATGTTAAAAAGTCAACAGTTATTACGGAGTTTGTAGAGAAATAGGGAGCTCGGGAGAATAGGATTGTTTAAAAAGAAAATAATAGGCCAAAAACTTATTTCCAAATTCTATCTGGGGGAAATGGTTCGGAATTAAGTTTCGAAATTGTCAAAACGTTTTCCTTTTACTATTATTAAATTTTCAATTCCTTATAATTAAGCTATTGCAACACAAAAACCTTAATGTAGATTGGGATTTCCCATGAATTTTATGTCTCGACAATATATTAAAATTGTAGTTACATGTACGATACTTAAAAGATTATTATCAAGTATGGTTATTTAAAGCTCATTTGTTTTTTAACAAAGTTTCAGGGTCTTCATGGCACTTACATAACTAATACACTGTACACCCAACTTTTGCAACTTTGGTAGACTGTTTTTTCCACCTGAAACATTTGCCAAGGATGGTTATGGTGTGCTTTACAGAAAAGATTCAGTGTGTGAATCCTTTCATATGCCTTTTTTAAGGTTTTTTCATAGTAAAAGACATAAAAATACATAAGGATCTCCACCACTTGTACATCTTGACGCAAGCCTATTCCACAACAAGTGGCACACTTTTACCACGGCGCACCTCTCCTCTATCCGTATGACATACTTCGAGCCACAGGTGATATGTATCTTCTGTCGTCTACGATTTTGAAAGTAGGCAATCCATAGGAAAGACATTGAAAGTATTTGCTAAATATTATAAAGTACGCAAGAAGAAAATTATGGAGATAGCAGGACAGAATTAGTTACAGCTAAATATATCATAAATTGACTCACTAAGATAAAGGAAAGAGATCACAAATCGTAGAACCAATAATTATGTATTCCCTCAAAATGACCTGACACAATTTGCCGCATATCATTTTTTCAAATGCAGCACAACTTCCTAACATGTAACAACTTCCTAACATGTAACAACTTCCTAACATGTAACAACTTCCTAACATGTAACAACTTCCTAACATATTTGAAGTTGGTGTGTATTTAAAATAAAGCTAATATTTTCCCACAAAACTTTGACAAAAGCTTCATTAATACGTGTTTTCTTTCCAGACCTCAATTTGAAGGAGGACCGTGCCCAAAAATTCCAGCCTGCTATGAAACCCGCTGTCTTCAGAAAAGTGTATATCACAGAATGATTGCCTACGACCCCTATGAGTACAAGTTTCCATTTTTTATTGAGTCATTTAAATTACCTGCCAGTTGCGCTTGTTATCAAGGTGGCTTTGAAAGCTACTAGGCATACAGCAGCCTTTTAGAATCTATTTTTATAATTATTTTTAATATACTTAGTTATTTTATCTTCTTTATTAATTTTTCCAAACGTTTATCTTTTCCAATAGTTCAGTAAACATTGTCCATTCTATGAATATCCTCATTTTCAACGATCAGAAAGCAATGCTTTTTTTGATCGTTAGGTTGATTTCAAAAATTGTTTTTTCCAATTAAACCATAAGTTAGCTAGATACTATTCCCCAAGTACGATGAGCCTGGTAAATGATAATTAATTTTTACAGTCTAGTCTTGAAACACTAAAAAAGTAAGAAAAGAAGAGAAAGCCCGGCTGACATCTGGATGGTGCCATCCAGCTGCCCATAAAAAACAGTCTTAAAACTACCTTACCCTTAGACCCTGGATCTTACTTTGCCTCCAGAGGTGCTTAGGACATTCAAGAAGAGTCGCCAGTTATCCCTCATCGCGGCAGCCTTCCATATATCTTTCCATTCGGGTTGAATTGGGGCATTGAGATTTTCGAGGTCCACCCAGTAGCTGCATCGTAGAGTGTTTATAGGCGTACTCTTTCTCTGGCATCACGTGACAGCCACTGAAGGATGACCTAAAGTACTCGACTTTCGCACATGTAGATCACCGAGGTATCTACACTTCCTATATTTTATTACTTTGGTTATCAGTGGCTGAGATGTTTTCTGTTGTACAGCGGTGTTCGTTACTTTTTGGACCAGTGGATATTTAGAATGCGCCTTAAACACATGTTGCCGAATGCAAGCAGATTCTTTTCAAGGTGTTGATCTCTCTCCCAAGTTTCAGAACCATAGGAAAGTGTTGAGAGGACGTTTCTGTTGAAGAGCCTCAGCTTGAGTCAGAGAGAATACTTCTGCCTGTGCCAAATTTGAGACAGTTTCCTGAAATGTGCAATTGCCTTCACTACCTAAGTCTTAACACTAACTTCAGTAAATTACACTTGCTATACTCCAAGCCATCCTGGGTCTCATAGTGGCATTCAAAATTTTTCAGTGTGGCTTGCCAAGCTGGACAGCTAGTTTTTCATGGCCTTATGACGGTCAGTCACTCTTTGTTCCAATTTTTTTTTAGACGTTTCAAAAAGATCTGCGTCCCAGTGTATCTAAGAATGTGACCAATCCATATCCGTAGCTACTATTAAAAATACTTGGGGGGTTTTTATACTTCTTGAGATTATATTTAATAGCAATGACCTTAATCTCAAGGCACCTTCAATATTTTAAAGGCTTATGATGAGTTAGATTTCATGCAAGAAACTGTGGTCTTACAAAGCAGTAACCCAAGTTAATCAATTCTTCGATTAGGACAGACAGTGAAATATAATTTGAATCAATGTTGCTGAACAAGCAATTGGATTTTCCCAAAAAGCAAGATATGATATCATAAATAAGATAAATATTTTCAGCTACGTTAGTGGTTTTCATGATAACCATATCCTTATAGCAAACTGGTTGGGGATATGTGGAAAACTTTTCGATAACGGTGGGAATAATCACCATTTTAACCTGTTTCAGTTAGTCTTTTACATCAACAACTCGCAATTCTTCCTTCAAACCAGGGGGTGAATCATTCCTTTTTTATTTTGTATCCATTTCTACTAAATTATAATAACGTTAATCTGAAAATATCAAAAGTAGTCACGAGTTAGAGCAGGGACATTTTATTTTTTCACATTGAGAGGCACAAGGTTTAGGATTTTTGTTGTGCACGCATTCCTCATTAACTTAATGAAAGTCATAGCCGTTTTGATACATACATAACAATAGAACGTTGAAAATAAAAAACGCAAGGAATACAAATTTAATAAATTCAGAGTGAAATAAATCCAAAATGTTCACAAAATGACTAGTCAAATAGTCCCTTCATCGTTTTCGACTGGTTACCTTACTCTTTTCCCTAAAAATAACAAATCCTTACAAGAGTACTCATCATATCGGCCAGTAGCAGTAGCTACAATTTTTTGCACTAATTTTGACAAGTTAATGATGCCTGAACTTAGTAATGAATATTATCTGCCTAAATACAAATTTAGGTCTTAGAGAGGAATAAGATGCGCTCATGCACTGACGGAACTGCTTCGGTTTTGGTTGATGCTGATGAATCAGGGTGTCACTTGTTTTAGGAAATTATGAATTCAGTCGTCCTTTTCATTCGCTTAATTAAAAAAAACTTTTTCCACAAAATAAGTTTTCCAAAGAAAAGTAAAGAACTCCATTAAACCAAAAATGAGCAAAAGTAAAATTAAGTAATCTACCAAGCGTAAAACTACCACAAATCAGCATCGATAAATAAATGAAACCCAAAACGAACAGAAATTATAATAAATAACCGGGTCAAACTCAAAACAAGCAGAAATTAACATGAGTAGGGCTCAAAACCCTTATGCCTTCCCAAGGGCAGAATATAATTTGCACTTTACTGAAAAAATATAAATGTTTTTACCTATATAACTTTAATAGATCAAATAATATTAACATTTTGATTACTAAATATCAGTATATATATATATATATTAAACTGGTAATGCACATTCATTTATATTTTTCTCAGTTCATTTCAGCCATTTCAATTTCCATTCAAATGAGCCTTTTTTGAAGTTTCTACGACAACGCTTTCTATAAAAACCTTATATGCCCCCAGGACAAAACTTACAACCCTTGCCCTGAGGGCTGTTGGGGGAGGGGAGGGGTATTGTCATCCTCAAAGACATAATTTCCAGAACTTTCAACTACGTTGAACAAAATCGCTATCTCAAAATTTTGATGTGTTTGGGTAAAAGGTGGGCGTGAGAGGGGGGTTAGTTGCCCTCCAATCACTTTTAACTATTAAAAAAGGCACTAGCCCTTTGAATCTCTAATCGAATGAGCCTTTTTTGAAGTTTCTACGACAACACTTTCTATAAAAACCTTATATGCCCCCAGGGCATAACTTACAACCCTTGCCCTGAGGGCTTGGGGGAGTGTTCTCCTCAAAAACATAGTTTCCATCTGGAAATCAACTGCGCTGAACAAAATGGCTGTCTCAAAATTTTGATTGGATGTGTTTGGAAAATAGTGGGGGTGGAAGGGGTGTTAGTTGCCTTCCAATCACTTTCGATTATTAAAAAGGCACAAGCCAAACCAATTTCCAATCGAATGAGCCATTTTCGAAGTTTCTACCACAACTACTTCGATACGAAGTGCCCAAAATAATAATAAATAATAATAAAAATAATAATAAATAATAATACATTGTGCCAACATCTTTCTTTGCTTAGGCAGCGCGATTGCGCTGCCAATGATAAACCACGGGCATTAAATCATTCAACGTTACAAAATCTTGGTCAGTACTTGTGATTTTTATATTTTAGGATATGGGTACTTATCTATTCTTCATAATCAAATAATCTTGGGATTCGCTGTCCCAAGTGGTTACATCTTGTATTCTAAAAAGTATAGATTATCTTTTATTGCCTACGCCAGCGTTGTGTTCGACCCCAGCCGAACATTATTGGCGTTTGAAAAAAATTGGCGTTCTGAGTTGAGAATATTTAAAGATGTATCTTAGGTTTAACGCTGCAAGACAGACGTCACATTATTCAAATGAAGCCCAGCTCGCAAAGGATTTAAAATTAATCGTGATGCGACAGTAGGTTTCTCCAAAACCGGAAATGAAAGATCTTGGTCTCACAATTGTTGACTCTCTTAGCTACTAGAATGCTCCTTATCTGTCATTTTAGCACCAGACGTCCAATACCTATTGCAGGATAGTGTCTAACAAAATTGTTTCAGTCGCTAGGTGCGCTAAATTTCCTAGCTTCTAAATTTCCTGTATTTTGCCCCTTTTTGGCATACTTTTTCAGTAATGGAAACGAAAAAACTCAGGCGAATTTACTATCTGCATGCATAGTATCTCCTTCCCTTTAACCTCCCACATAGGAGAAGTAAGTCTTTAGCCGCTATGAGATACGTCATCCTAGACCCTAATGTTGCGCTGGCGCATCGAGGGGTATAATAACAAAATTAACAAACACTCAGGATGTTGTTTATTTCTATGTAACAGAATTATGCCACATAATTTTTGCAGAAATTATTTTTATTGAAGTATAAACGTATGAAACCATCATTGGTTGTTACTTTGAAATTAAAATAATGTTTAAATAAAAGATGCTTTTTGAAGTAGAGTTAAGAGTAGATGGCATTTAAAGCTAAATTTTATGCATCTCTTTGAAAACTTTTGAAATGTAATGCCACTGAGGGGAGATGAGGGGGGATTTCAAAAATTTTAAAGGAAATAAAAACTAAAAAAAAAAACAATAAAAAAAATATACATGAGGACGCATGATGGGTAAATATTTACATGTTCACAAAATTTAGCTGGGAAGAAAGCGAATAAATCATTTGATACCTTTTTTATTCTCTTTTCAAGTTCACAATATATTATCTTGTCTACAGTTTCAAGACTATGAGGTGATTTAAAAACAACCAGTAAAACACTAAATAGATGTAAAAATTAGCTTTTAAAGACGGCCTGAAATAACTCTCTATGGTGTTTCAGTGGCCAGTTAGCAATTAAAAATAAAAAAAAGTAGTTTTTCAGCTGAAAGTAAGGAGCAACATTAAAACTTAAATGAACAGAAATTATTACATGTACGAAAGAAATTCCCTCTCCTCAATATCTTGCTCTTCATACTATAGTTTTTTAGTACTTTTAAAAAGCTTCTTATCAAACAGTTCGTGTAACTGTAAGAACTGTAAGTAAGGAGCAACCCGGCTTAATAGCAACCGAAACTCTAAAAACCGGAATTTTAATACCAATAGATGCATCAAAACAACCAAATTTTTATGCTGAATTCAAATATATAAGCTTCATAAAGTTTAGGCTTACCCATTAAAAGTTACGTGCCTCAGAAAACGTGCTATATTATCGAAAAAAGGGGATGTTCAAAGAGCCATTGAGGAGCATGAAGAAAGTTTCACAAACCCTTCCACTGAAGAAAATTTGAAGCATCATGAGGACACACCAAAATTACAGATGCGATTCATGTGCCATGTTCAGGACTTTCTTCAAGGGATTGAAGGAAGGGGCAATCCATTTGCTGATTCAGAAAACGACCTTCTTACCCTTGTAACGAGGAAGGTCATGCCCAGTAACGCGCCAGGAACGCATACAAAATTGTACTCGACAAACATAACAAGTTTACCGAAGAGCGACTGACAACATGCACCACGCCAGTCACATATGTTATTAAGAAAAATAACCTGCCACTATTCACAAGTTTGATAGTCAAGAAACCGTCAAAGGCGAAAAAAGAGATTCCTAGTCTGAGAAACAGTCGTTCTTTTTTTGGTAGATTGTACATTGCCTGTCAGTCTCGTGACGGCGACATGAACAAGTTTCTTAAGCACGAGAACCAGCCCACTCCCCCTGCACTGTCCGACATCAGACCCCTTAGTAAAACTGCAAAATCTGACCTTACAACTTGTTTAGAAGAATTGCTGGACATACAAACTTCTATTCCTCGAGTCAGTGCAAAAGTATTCGATGGATCAGCCTTGGTTCATATGCTTGGCTCATTTGCCGGGTCCTGCAAATTTTTCAAAGATTACTCGGACACAGTTTTTCTGCCGTAAATTCATAGCCAACTAGAGACAGAGCTTGAAGAAAACAGAAAGAAAAAGGAGAGGTTTCGGACAACGAGTCAGCCTAAGACAACCGACTCCAATCCCTCGGAACTGGGCTGCTTTTCTTCGTACCAAAGAAAACAAAGAACAACTGTTCTTCCTGTTAGCATACCGCTTGGCAAGCATGAATTTGTTTGGAAAAGAAGTTTATAGCACAAAGGATTCAGATGTTGTGCCTTCGGTGTCAGCTGATCGAGATAATTTTGTCCCTTGCGATCATGAAGAGGCAGATACGCGAATTATTCTCAACGTTCGTCACTGCTGCCTGTCTCTGTCTACCAACAAGCTATGATATGAACTGTAGATACAGATGTGCTCGTGCTAGCTTTGGCCGCTTGCTCATACGTCCCCCCTATTGAGCTTTGAGTGGACTTTGGTGTGAATCAGCAGCGCAGAATCATCCCAGCTCACAAAATTCATTATACGCTTGGCCCCCCCAAATTTCAAAAGCTTTTCTGGTTTCCGCGCGTTTACAGGCTGCGATACAGTATCTTTCTTTTCTGGCATTGGAAAGAAGAAAGCCTTTGATGTCTAGAGATGTCATCCCGATGCAACTGACGCGTTCTTGGATTTGTCGTCTGCGTCGACTGCTACGAGACCGCGAACGCAAGAGCTACTGGAGAGATTTATAGTTTTATGCTATGAGCAGACAAGTGAAGTCCAGGGTGTTGACGAAGCGAGAAAAGTGCTTTTTGCCAAGGGACGGCCGATTGACCGCATCCCACCGACATCCGACGCCCTTCTTCAGCACACCAGACTTGCACACTTTCAGGTCGTCTGAATCTGGGGAAGAGCAGCTTACCCCATTCAGAATCCTCCTTCCCCTTCTGAGTTTGGATGGAAGCTCGTAAATGATGAGTGGCATCCTGTCTGAGCGACGCTACCCGAGGCTTCCCAGGCGTGCAAAGAATTGGTCAAATGTGGCTGCAAGAAAGCCTGCAATCCACCATGCAAGTGCATGAAGGCATCACTACCGTGCACTGATCTGTGTGACTTTAATGGCGCGCGCTACAGATCTGACGCCAGCAACGAATAGGCTGCTGAACCAGGGCACCAACTGCGTACCACTTTTTTTTCTTATTTTTACCTCTTTTTATTTCTTCCTTCAGTGATTGAGGTCATATCTTTAAACGAATGTTATAGTAGTGCATTTGACTCTTAAAGGAGGGGAAATAAGGGGAGAGGCAGTCGTAGTTTTGCGCGTCACAGCTGTCATCCCCGGTTTCCTTTGTCCAGTGTTTGCCACCTACTCCCAGTAGAGCCATCATAACCGCCGCAGCCCAATTGAAAAGAAACTCAGTTTGGCATTTTCCCCTGCCCCTCCCCCAGTTTCCCCTCTTTCCCCTATCCAGGATTTGAATGTAATACTGTACCACTCGATGTTGAGAATGCATCCTGAAATGGCGAGAACAAACTTAGAGACAGCAGATCAGAAATGTCTCTTCTTTAGCATTTCTCCTGGGAAAAATATTTACCCCTGTTTCTCCCCTCCCAGGACATCCTCTGGACTTTCGCAATGGCATTAAATCAGTGACTACATAAGATTTAATAAACAAACTGAATACCAATTTGAAATAGGTGAAAACAAATATTTCCCGTTTCCCCCCTTTTAGGTGAATTTCAACCCCCAAATCAAAAGTTTGGAATTTGTTGCATTCATAAACCATTACTTGTGTGTGTTTCATAGCCTTATAGTTAGACATTTTGAGGCTGTGAACTGTAGAAGAGGCTAGTACTAACAGTAAACGAAACTATAAGATAGAGATTTTTTTTAATATACATACCAAAAGAAACAGCTTTTTAGCTTGACTAAACTTTAAAAAAGACCATTTCTTCTAACTGAACCAAAGGAGCAACATTAAAACTTAAAACGAATAGAAATTATCTCACTCATGAAAGGGACTGCCCCTTCCTCATCTCTCACTTTTTATGCTAGAGTTTGAATTTAGCGTGTGGTGTAATCCCAACGACAAAAACATTTCTCCCCAAAAATATCCGAAATATTCCAAATGACAAATATTATATTTAAATAATGGGCAAATTACACAACTTTTAGCTCTTTCCCCAAGGTCTGTGAGGGATCTAGCTATCACCACAGGCATAGTTATTGAACATTTCAACTATACTGAACAAAATGACTATCTCAAAATTTTCATCGGTTGTCTTTAGGGAAAAAGGGGCGTCAAAGGGGGACTAGTTGCCCTCCAATCTTTTTGGCCGCACAAAAAGGGCACTTGAAACTTTAATTTCCATTGGAATGAGTCGTCTACCTATCTTCGATGACTATTGATTGGATACGGATACGATCACCCCGAGAAAAAGAAAAGTAAACACGCGTAAATCAAAATTTAACTTTTTTTTTTTAGATAGTATCTTTAAACCTCCCTTATAGGATTATTTAATATGCTGAATCCAATGGTGCAATTTTCATGAAGAATACTTGACTTTTTAGTGGCATTTTTACTCTTTTTTGAAAGTAAGGCGAATTTTCTTAGGCTCTTAATTCTTTGTGAACAGCATTAAACTTAATGAATTTTATATATTTGGGATCGTCGTGAAAAAAAAAAGAAACAATTCTCTTGGTGTAATAATTGTTATCAAAATACCTTTTTTCAGAGTTTCGATTACTATTGTTCTGGGTCACTCCTTTTTAAAGGCCGTTACTATGTACTTTTTGATTCCATATGTGCAAAAAAATTTAAGTTTAAATTACCTAATCACAAATAAAAAGTTAAGAGGTTGACAAACTTGATCTGGAAGAAAATTATATCTAGGTGAAAATTATGCAAATAAATTACATGCGTCAGAAAATCCAACTGCAGTTGTTTTTAACCTCCATTTACCGTGAATGTACATTTTTTTTTTTTTTTTTTTTTGTTAGAAGGATGACCATGGAAGCGTGTTAATTTATTTGTTGTTGTTTTTTTTGTTCGTTTTTTATACTAGATGTGATCGTATTTAACTAATGGCTATTGAACATTAGGAGAGAAATCCTTCAGGGAATCCAGAGGGATCCAGGCTGTAAGGAGGTCAGAGACGTAGAAGTCTTATGCCCAGTTTAAAGAGGATTTTGGTTTCGAATAATATTTTAAACTAGATTTACCACCCAAGATATTAGGGACCTGGTTTCGTATTCGAGTGAATTGGCCACCATTAAAAATAGAAAGAATTTTTTTGGAAGAAAAAGAGTGGCCTCAGATTCGAACTACTGTTGCCCCAGATGCAATACAGGAGTTAAGGGTGTGGTACATATTCTGGCTGGGTGTAGGCAAATTTCTGATTTAAGAGGTACATCTTTGAAGGTAATACCCTTGAATTCCCGAGGATTCTGCAGACGAATTAAAAAAGGACAAGGTCCCAAGTATGTAAATATGTTATTATTTATTTTATTTATTGCGGCGATGTGTATTATAGATTACTGCATTGTATGGAGGTTTATAATGAGAAAAAAATACATTGATTTATATCAATTATATAATCATAATATATCAATAATATTGACGTTATAAGGAAAGGAGAGTATCGTAATTTAAGTTTCGTTTATTTTTTAGTTGTTGTTTTTGCCAGGAGGGAAGAGTAGATTTATGTTAACAAAGTGCGATTTGAATTTTTTAATACTGTGTTGTATGACCTTGGTCGGCT
>JAQQPU010008060.1:24425-36815 GCA_029168905.1 Artemia sp. Kazakhstan ARC1039 | reverse complement strand
TCACACACACACACACACACACACACACACACACACACACACACACTATATTTTGGATTATCCTTGAGGGAGACGGGACTCAATACCTTCTTATTGGGAAACCAAATTGACTGCCCCTTTCTTGGTGTGCTACACCTTTGACTGCTATTAGAAAACTTTTTGGAGCACCAAGTACTACCAAGTAAAAATTAAAAACCACTATTGAAGCACCAAAAATACAAAAATCAATAACAGTTTATTAAAAATATATTACAAAATTTGATGATTTGTTCTTCATTTACATAGGTTCAATCCACATACTGTTTTACTCGGATGATGGTGGGTAATAGTTTTCACTAGAAGAAAAAGATTAAAATGAATAGAATTCCACAAAAACTGTACAATCATGGAAAGTAAAACTTATATCTGCTATTTATTATACTATTCTCCCTATTTTTCATTTTATATTTGTTTTCAGTTTGACCAAGTTTTCAGTTTCAATTTTCCTTTCTGAGGAGGTTTCTTATTGACTTATTTTCTTGTCGCCGATATTACATATCTTCTTTCATTTCATCAATGAGCATTTACCCTACAATTCCTAACTAGGTGAAGGGTGAAACACGCAAAGGACAGAGAACAATAATCTTATTGATCAATCTTCATGCCAAAATTTTTCAAACTTACCTTAGGCAAGGGTTATATGAACTGATCTTTTGCAGGGCAGGACTTACCAGAGGTCATTTTAGGAGGATTTTTTGCCCCCGAGGCCCCATAAAGGCTGTTTCAATATTAATGATCTTGTCAAACTCACACAGAAATGATGATGGGACAACTTCTATTAGTTTCAAAAATTTATCACACTCATGATTCTATATCTTGGCTAACCGAAACGTTGTTTTTTTTTCAATATATTATATCTTCACTTTGCATTTTTTTTATTGTGACAGATACGTTAGAACAGCAAATCTGGATGATTTATGTGCAATTAAAACCTTCTTTTTTGCAATTAAAACCTTCTTTTTTGCAATTAAAACCTTCTTTTTTGCAATTAAAACCTTCTTTGGGCTCTCCAAATTTTATTCATGTCTACTCTACACATTGCATACGCTTGGGAGTCCCCCGTGAGATATCGATTCTAGATTTCGTTTGTTCAAATCTTGTGTTCAATTTTCTGCTTGATTTATTTCTTTTCTTTTTCCTATTGAACCATTAGATTTTTTTCAGATGCCCCGTTCCGTAGCTATGGTTCCATGACTCTAGAATGTATTTCGGAAATAAAATTTGAAACTATAGTTGATGTATTTGCACAATTAAACTGAAAGCCTTCGAGTTACAAAACAAATGTATGTTTGATTTCATGGAATGTGTATAAATAAAGATTAGTGTTGCAATTATTCTTATATTTCTTGCATTCTGTTTTTTTATGACTTTAAAAAAGGGCCTTCGGATAAATAATTTTTTAACCACAATGCATTTCGGTTTACGAAAAATTAAGCAAGAAAAAACGGGTTTTAATTTTAATAAAGTAGTGAAACAAAAAACCGTTTTTTCTTGCTTAATTTTTGGGCCTTAAGATAACAGCGTAACTACTTATTTGAGGCAGAAAGGAACCAAAGTTTCCTAGCCCTGCTGTTTTTTTTAGGCCAAACACAATCTACTCCCTACAAAGAGGAGGGGGGGGGGAGCTGAGGCTCCCTAAATCCATACCATCAGGACATTTAGCAGAAAATATTCTCGTGTGTTAACCAAAAGTTGTGTTAAGTAGGACCCAGTGTCCTAGTTATGCCTTTGGCGGATCTAGATCCGACCTTTGTATGTCACAGAAATGGGAAGTTTTAATAGACTTAGTTATCAGAAAATATACCTGAAGGGGCTATGCGATATCAGCTAAACTTGGTCGGGAGTAATAGTAAGGGATCTTTTGATCTTTTGAGATCAATAGTTGGATCTTATGAGAGGCCGTTTTCATTTCGACCTCTTGTGGATACTGGTGGTATCTAAATTCTTCCATCAAGACATCCACTGAAACAGGTTTTCGGTCTTAAGCAGCTCTAAGAGTCCATCAGAGGGTTTTTATCCAATGATCAAATTTGCAGACGGGTTTTTATTCCAGAGAAACAGAGATAAAGCGGCCAAGATTGTAGAATAGAAATCCATCAGCACCTAGAAATCCACAAGTCGAAAAAATGTGTGACAGGAGCTAAAAATGTATATGAGATATCCCCTTAGGTTTTGGATACGTACCCTATTTTACTTAATCCAACTTGTACTAATTACTGCTAAAACTAGTTACGACCTTAAAAATTAAAATTCAGACCGAAACCTTTTTTTAGACATAATTATGTAGAAACTTACCATCCTGGTACCAGCTCAGGATCGGTACAATCATTTTCTTCAGGATTGTACACCCTACCCTCTTCACAAGCAGCGAGACGAACGTTAACTCCCCCTTCACAGACAAAGAACTTTTTACAGTCCTTTGGATTTGGAAAACGGGTGTGGCCACCAGCTGCAAGTAAATCTCCTTCTTCTATTTGTGGGCAGGTAAACCCAATAAATGCTGAAAATCAAATCATATTTAATTAATAAATTTCCAAATTAATTGAAAAAAATAATTAAAAATTAATCAATTCATAAAAATGAAAAAATGAAAAAATTAAAGAAAAATCAATGAAAAAATTAATTCAAAATTACATTATGAAAGAAAAATATTCACACCGATTTTTCATGATTGAAAAATATTCATCGAATTTATTAAATTAATCAATTATTATGTAGAATTGCTTCGGAGGTAAAAATATTTACCAGTGGGGCCGTATTCTGCAAGAATTCTTAATTTCGCAGAGTGCTACAGACCTGTTTTAAAGCCACACAATGATATTTTACTAATATTAGCTAGATTTAACTAGTACTAATTTGAGCCATTCAGTTGATTCAGTTGATTCAGCTAATTTGAGCAATTAATTTGATTCCACATCTTGGTTCCTGTTCTTTTAGTTATTTCATTCAAATATTTTGTAAACCGCCTTAGAATAAAGTTAAAGTTTTCAATTCTTTGAAGTTCAATTTAAAAATATTTAAAGTAAGGCAGTAGCCCTAGCCTTGTTTGTGAGAATTTCTGCTCTTTTTAGATTTGACTTGAACGCTCATTTCAATTTCTGTTTGGTTTAGGATCTAATTGCTCATCTATAGCCGTATCTGCTATTTTTATGTTTGATGGGATTATCCATTTTGATGCCTGTTCGTACTGGGCTCTTTTTGTTCATTGGTTGTAACTTCTAATTGTTTTGAGTTTGGTTTATTTAAAATTATGCTTGTTAAAATTGGTTCCTGTCCGTTTTTAATTTACAAACTTTTACTATTGGTTAATATTAGGAATATTTGTACAAGCATTTCTAGTTTTTCTGCTTAGAATTCACAACGTTTGATTGGAATTTAAATTTTAGAAAAAGTCTGATTATTCAGTAGAAATTATTAATCAGCGGTAGTTTTTTTCGCAATAGATTCATAGTAATACCCGTGGGCGTAGGCAGCATCTTGTGTAGAGGGGGGCAGCCGCTTCTGTGATGGGGGGGGGGGAGGGGTCTTACTAATATTTCCCGAGGTCCTTTGAATATAGGTCTTTAGAAACTAGTCATTCTATATTTCCCTAAAACTCGTCCTTTAACATTTTCCATGTTCTACTTTTCCTGCAACAGTATCATATAAGAGACCCACTATCCAACTTCCAATTTCCAGAAAACATAAACACCACAAAAGCGATTTGACATAAATCACATTATGGTTAGATAACAGCTTCTTCTAAGAGTTCAATTCAAAAGTTTATAGTTGGGCAAAATTAAATATCAAAATTGGTAAAGGGGAGACCGGCCCACGTTTAGCCAAAGCAAACAGTTTCAATATAAGAACCTATGGGGCTTCTGGTGGATTTTAAAACCTCTGACAGATGGCAGCGTATGTTTTTGAAATGTTTGACCTTAATTAATACTTTTACCAAAAATATCAGATTGGATCAGGTTTTAAGGTGATTAACTCTGGAATTTTGTTCAATTTTGTCTGAAAGCCTACGCCTAATTACGAGTGCTAGAGAACACGCGTTGTCTCTTATTATTTGCCTGTTTTTGGCAGCTTCCGAGACATGCCATCTTCACCAGTTTGCTATTAGTATTTTTTCATCCTGCGGGATAGCGAACTCCCATGTTCGGCCACAATACCTGGGGTAACTTCAGGATGCCGTACCAAGGTGTCCAAAAGTGGGCTATGCTTGTAAAAGCTGTGTAAACAGTATATTTAAAGGTTGAAGGCAAGCTTTGTCAGAACAGTAGGTGAACTGAAGTTCTTTTTTTTCTGTTAAATTTCATTCAAGATAAAATGATTAAAAGTAAAAAAGAAGAGAAAAGAAAGAAAGGTGGCTGTGATCCAGAAGAAAATAAAACAGCAATTTTTTCTGTCTTATTGTGCAAGAAGTAAGTTGGATTCTCTAGAGGTGCCATGGCTGTCCCTAGAGGAACGCTGCAAGACTACATAAAAAAAAAAGTTGAGAAGCTGAATATCCCTCTAAAAAGTCTGGACCTATGTTTCCTTACACCCTGTTACAACACATGATAAATATTTCCAGAGGAACAAGAAAAAAGACTAAAAACTTACTTGAAAACGATAGCCGATATGCTTTCGACTGTGTTCCCCTAGAAGCGTGTAAATTTGCATATACTTATGCCGTTATTAAGAGTATAAAAGTACTGGATAACGGAACTGCAAAGGCAGTGGAGACAGTGGAGGAAGTACAGATAAAGATTGGTACCGTGGTTTTATGGATTGCCTTAAAACTCTATCAGTAAGAACGCCAGAAAATACAAGCCTATGACGGACAACTGCTTTCAACCGTCACAGTGTAAGAGCTTTCTTTAACCACCTGGAGCGAGGCCTATATAAGCATATGTTCAGACCACAAGACATTTGAAATTTTGAAGAATCAGGTCTGAAAACATCCACAAGCCTGGTAAAATCATTGCACAGCGAGGCCAGAAGTAAGTAGGGAAGGTCACGTCAGCAGAAAGAGGTCAGTTAACCACGATTTGTGCTGGTGTTAAGGCGTTGGGAACACAGTCCTTCCTCTACTTATTTCCCAACAGAAACAGTGTCCGGAAATTTTAATCAGGGGAGCTTTATGAGGAACCATCACGATCAGCTCAGAAAATACTTCTGGCTGGATGACTGCCTAAGTGTTGTCCTTTTAACTGTCCTTCCCCACACTACTCACAAACTACAACCTCTAGAAATGATAGTCATGGGGCGCCTTAAAGAATGCTACAACCAGGAAGCCGCAAGTTTTATGACTGCCCACAAATGTAAAGCTATATCAGTGAATAACATTGCTGAGCTGCTGGGGAAAGCATATCCAAAGGTTTTCACTCCTGAAAATATAATCAGTGGAATCAGAGCAAGTGGTGTCCACCCCACAATTAGAGATGTTTTCAAGGATTATCAGTTCTTCTTGTCATATGTCTCAGACAGAATGCCTACCACATCTAGTGAAGCACTTGCCAGAGAAGTTTCTATGCTCAGCGCATGTCCTGTGCGACATTTAGACTCCTTTAACATAAACCCTGAAACAGACGCAGCACAGGTTCTATCTCTAAATGAGAAGCAAAGGTCAACGATGATTCGTTAAAGAGATCGTCCATATAAACCTCTTTCCAAAAGGCTCAACACGAAAAATAAACAGGAAAAAATATGAAAGAGTCAGAAGTGCTCACTGACACCCCCATGAAAAAATGTATTACTGCTAGGATAAAAGCTGTATTTGCCAAAAAGCCCTAGTCCTGGAACGGAAGAAATTCAGACAAATGAAAAGACTAAAAAGCAAAAGGCGTGTCTCTCGCAACAAGAGTTACAGTTAGAGTGACGATTCTGACGTAGATGATCCTGTATACAACAACTCTTCAAATCCCAGCATAGACATTGAAGACGAGCCCCCTTTCCAGCAACTTCTAATTTGACACTGAGAAAGTCAAAGCTGGTGATTACATTCTGATTGAGCTGAAGAACAAGAAAGCGAATTCTGTTCACAATATTATCATTATCAAAAAGTAGCAACTGAAGAACTTAAGGTCTACTTTTTGAAGGAGACTGGAGCAAGAGACTGCGCTAACTGATGAGGTGGAAAAATGGCGGAGTATTTCTAATTGTCTTTTTCAAGAATGGTATTGAATGAGTTACTTTTGCTTTGGCATACTCAGAAACTTTTTATCGCTTGAATCAACTCATAGAGAATTAAACAAGTCAAAATCAGCCGATCGTGGCCAGTCTCCTATCTATATATCGGACCGAAAATCAATATTGAAGATCGAAACGTAAATGTTGATATCGCAAACGATATTTGGAAATTTCTGTTTGTTCCCAGCGTTTTTAACAATCTACCAGGTAACATCCAACAAAAGATTCCAACATACGAAAAGTTCTCGTTAATATCTAGCGTAAATTTGAAGTTCTAGGGGGGAGGGGGCAGCTGCCCTCCCCTGCCCCCCTTTCCCTACGCCCATGGTAATACCCTTGCGGCTTTAGCCTAGTAATACCCTTTGCCTTTTTGGAGAACAAGGATTGAACACTTCCACTTTCCCAATGGCGAAAACAAAATGTTAATATTCGGCAACTTGCATAGCTTTCTAGGGCACTAGAACTTACAATTTCCAAACAAATGAGCCCTTTTTTAAAAATTCCTACGATAATTTCTTTCATACAATAATAATAATTTATTTATAGCCCACTTTTATACAAAACAAACGGAGTAAAGTACACTAAAAAGGAAAAAAAAATCAAATACACAGAAACAAAGATAACTTAAACCTTAATCACTGACAAAAACACACGGATAATAATATGGTTTGGGCCTAGGGACACAAAGGCATTTCTTGTCAAATTATTACTAGGCAATTCAAACGATTGGATAATGTTGGTAGCACCATACTTCTCAATAATACGTGTATTACGATATGCGATACGAATCTGGCGCAAATCATTCTTATTCAATAACAAATACATTCCAATAAAAAACAAGACAGAATGGTCACAATATGTGGAATACATTTTAGCTAAAGCTCGGCGTGAATATTTTCCACGGTTAGGTACAATTTTCGCATATCCGATCTTCAACTTTTCTTTTACATCTCTCAAAACTTGAAGTCGCAAAAAAGCGAATGTAGAACAAATACTAATTCCTAACCACCGTAAACTCGCAATATTGCGAATTACTGAGGATCCACAGGACAAATTATGAGCAGATGATTTAGGATTGAAAACTAAATATTCGCATTCATCAAAATTCAAAAACAGCCCAACATCCCGAAACATCATAGAAATATGTTGCACCGATAATGTCAAAATAGACTTGGTTCAGCTTAAAACTAGCAGGTCGTCCGCATACGCAATATAAGACACATCAGATAAATTATAAAAATACGAAGGCTTGATTCCTAACGACACATTTTGAATGCAAGCATTAATTAGATAAGGTGATAGCACCCCATCCTGTCGTACTCCAGATTGAACTGGTATATTACCGCAGTACTCTGTACCAGATTTTAAACGAAGAAACGAATTACTATACCAAAATTTAAGTACATGTATGACAGAAGGGTTCACTCCAAACTCTGACAAAGAGAGCCACATTTGTGCATGGCAAGTACTATCGAAGGCTTTAGATAAATCCAAAGCGCAAATAAGTAATTCATAACCTTTAGACTGGGCATCATAAAGAGTTGAAGCTAAAACCTTATGCGCATGTTGAAACCCAATACGAGGTTGAAATCCAAATTGGTTAGAGTCTTTCGCAGTTCGTTCAATAATATATGGGAGCAGAACATATTCAAAAACCTTACTAATATTGCAAGCAACAGTGATGGGCCTATATGAACTGCAATCAAAAGGGTCTCTTCCGCGTTTAAGAATCGAAGAGACCGTTCCGCAAAGGAAGGAATCAGGCACCATTGACAAAGATAAACAGAACTGAAAAAGTAACTGGAGCTGAGCGACTTATGCCGGACAATCACAACGTAAATTGTGAGCGCTAATCCCATCAAGATCACTTGATTTAGACTTAAGTTTAAGCATACAATTAACAATACTTTTTGTTGAGACGGGAATAACATGACGTTGCAAAACTTTAGGTGGCAAATATTTAGAAATGAAGCACTGAAAATGATAATGAACACTATACTCAATCTTACAAAAAATACTTTTATAATGCCCAAGCCAAGACAAATCTGGGATAACATCACTAGTCCCTAATGAATCAAATTTAGACGTATTAATGACTTCTTTCCATTGTACTGCAGTTTTAGGGAACTCAGCACCATTATATCGAACCAAAAAAAGATACTATTTAAACTCCGCTTTTGTCTTACTATTTATATCAAACACTTGGCCTCGCAAGGGCCACCCACACCTAATCCAGATGCGAAGCCAGAGTTTAGCACGATTTTTGACGGCTTTAAGACCCGGGTCTTCTTTCCAAATTGGACTTGGAGTTTTGAGTTTAACCCGGACAAGGGGAACAACTACATTCTCAGCTTGTTTCATGCACTTAACTAAGTGAAGGTAATTAACATTCAGTTGCACTCTGGCTTGTGGCGAAAAAACACTGGTGTACAATAGATTAAAAGGGATCTTGACGCAGGACAACAGAGCTGTTAGGGTAGAAATATATAAAGGCCAATTGGCTTTGCTCCACTCTCGATTCATACACCATTTTTTATTAGCAGCACAAGGATGATTAGATGGATCAGCGGTTAATGTCACAGTAAGGGAAAGGGGAAGGTGGTCAAAATCACGTTCGTCTTCGTCAACATTAACGACAGAACAGGAAAGGTGGGCGGAAAGTAACTCCCTATTTTGATTTATAAAACAATGTACATTATATTTATTTATTCTCAAAAAAATTAATCATACAGGGTAGGCATAAATGGTAATTTATCTCTAAAATTCAATATGTGCCCCAGATCTTTCCACCAGCTGCTGCAAACGTTCAGGAATGGCATCCACTGACTTTCTCAGAAACTCCGCTGGGATGGTGGACATGACTCCCTTAATTCGATCCTCCAGTTCTTCGAGTGTCTTTGGTTTGGAGCGGTAGACTTTTTCCTTTACCCAACCCCAAAGAAAAAAGTCGCAGGGTGTCAAATCCGGGCTCCTGGATGGCCATTCATGTGGACCACGACGTCCCAACCAACGCCCCGGAAAGCGAGCATCCAGCCATTCACGGACAACAAGAGCAAAGTGTGGTGGGGCGCCATCTTGCATTAATATCCACTCGTCGATGTTCTCCCATGTGCTGACAACTGGCCAGACTCTATCACGCAACATATCAAGGTATCGTTCAGCATTCATGGTGTTGCGCAGAAGAAATGGGCCCACAAGCTGATCTGAGGTGATACCACACCACACCGTTACTTTGGGTCGATTTTGCTGTTTTTCAAATGTCATCATAGGATCCTCTCCTGCCCAGTAGTGGCAGTTGTGACGGTTGACAAAGCCTCCGACGTGAAACACAGCCTCATCAGTCCAGAGGATGTTGCGGAAGAGATGGGGCCACTCTTCATGCCAAGCCAGCATGATTTCTCCGAACTCCATGCGAATGTCACAATCCTCATCTGAGAGTGATTGGCAGTAGTGCGGCTTCCACGCACGTCAGTTCAACTCTTTCTTGAGCACAGTTCGCACTGTGTAGCGGGTGAGTCCACAAGCAGCAACAAATTATATACAACTTATAAGTAACTTAAAATAGGGAGTTACTTTCCGCCCACCCTGTAAGTGAAGCTAGACGTTTCTGATCGCAGGGAAGATATACATTTATAAATACAAGGTGACCAAGTCGTATTGCCATAATGTTATCAGAGGAATGAAATAAGATAGGTGACAAAGGAGTAGCTAATCGTTTGATAACACATGCAAGGCCCACGGAAGGTCGGCCTTTTGTTTTTCGGGCATTCGTGGTAAAGACAATATGGTGGCTACTTCTTCGTAGAGAGTTAACGGAGATGGCGGGAAGTAAGTGTTCTTGCAAGAACAAAATGTCAAAATCATTCATTTTTTGATTTAATGAGCCATCTTTATCTTTCGTGCCATCGATATTAAAAGAACAGATTGAGACGGACAATTGGACAGTCATTTCCGAATCACATGTTTGCTCAGGACATGATGCAAAAAAAAAAAAAAAACAATGCGACGTGGAAAAAAGAATTATGATGATACATTGAACCTTATTGCTCCTTACTTAAGAATCGCTATTGCACTGCCTATGATTCAACCCTTTATATGCCTAGAAAAGGATAAGTAAAAGGATAAGCTCATTTTAGTTCTTTCTCTGCTTACAACACGAACAACTGACGAATCTATTTTCATTATCTGATATCTTGGAAA
Organism: Artemia sp. Kazakhstan ARC1039; assembly: GCA_029168905.1. NCBI lineage: Eukaryota > Metazoa > Arthropoda > Branchiopoda > Anostraca > Artemiidae > Artemia > Artemia sp. Kazakhstan ARC1039. The sequence continues at coordinate 26,420 of JAQQPU010008060.1, read as the reverse complement.
GCAAATAATAATAAATAATTAATTATCATTTAATGATAATTGGCTTCTGGAACCAGGGTGCCAATGATTTGGAAACTAGAAATATACTGTCTTTAATATAAATTTTTTAATATGAATTTTTCTCCAAGAACTTAGGCAAAGAAAGTGGAAACGGCTTTAGGTGCAGCATCACAGCTTTAGCTAAAAGCTGCACTTGTTCAAGCCAAAGGACTTTTCATTAAAAGAAAGTAATCGTTTTCTACAAAAAACTTGGGCAAGTGATGTAAAGACAACTTTACCTGCGGCATCACAACTTTCAGTCTGTTCCGGCCAATCACATCTCAAGGACTGTTCATTAAAAGCCAAACCTTCTGGACAATTGAATTCGTGCGCAACACCTCCAACACAATTCCTAAAAGTGCCACAGTTTGCTTTGTCTCCAGTAAAATAAATACCCCAAGCATGGGGACATAATTCGGTTGACTGAGGCGGTTCTGAATAAAAGGATATACATAAGTTCAGTATGAATGGTCTTTAGCTAATTGGTACTACGTATTTTGCAGTGCTTGCCTACTAGAAAGTAATTATTAACATTTGGTAAAAATATAAAAAGGAAAAACAAAGAAAACAAATGTAATAATAATAACCCGCACTTGAATACTGGCATACAGTTATCGTGGTTACAGCAATGGCTCTAGCCTAGTAAAGAATGAACCCCATCCCAGGCCGCATCCAGGGTGATTGGAGGGGGTTTGGAACCCCCTGGAATTTTTGTCAACTCAAAAAAACGTAACAAAATGCATATAAACAAATTTTCGATGTGATTTATAGAGTTTTCTATTGTAAAACCCCCATCCCCCAAAAATTCTGGATGTGCCCTTGACCACATCCCGTAGTAACCAAAATTAGAACAAGTATTTTTCATCAAATTTTCAATTCTAAAAGAATCGTCATTTGACACTGATTCAGGAGTGGCAACTATTTTCCATAGCTATTAAACTTGAGCTAAATTTAAAAGCAAAAGTAATGCCAAAAAATCTAGAAAATTGTCGAAACTAAGCTTGAAACTCCTCAAAAATGATGGCGGATCAAAATAAAAAACTCACCGTCGGATTTATTATAGTTGAAAATCCTCAACTGAGGGTTTTGGTTCCCCCATTTCGAAAAGCAAAGATCATCTTTTATTTGAATGGGTAATAGGGAGGCGTCTTTTTTTCTTTTATTTTCGCCAAAGTAATTGCCTAGAACCGACCAAAAACAAATTCCAAAGACCAATACAACATCACTGAAACAAAACAAAATCTCCGGAGAATTCTGGAAGAACATGAGGATTGAAGAAGCCCCAAGACAGTGTGATGCATTTAATGAACCTCCCGACATTGAAACATAGTCAAGTCGAACAGTTGGTGGTAACGAACTATAAGTAATGGGCGATACGGTTGAATAGTAACCGAAACTCTACAGTAACAACAGTAACAATGGTAAAAAAACAAAGTCTTCATAACAATGAATCAAACAGTTCGTGGTAACGAACTGTAAGTAAGGAGCGACCCGGCTCAATGGTAACCGATGGTAAACTCTAGAAAACGGGTTTTTGATACCAATAGATATATCAACAGAATAATATTTCAATGCTGATTTCAAATATATAACTTTCATCAAGTTTAGTGCTACCCATCAAAAGTTACGCGCCTGAGAAAATTTGGCTGATTTTCAAAAAAAGGAGGAAAGACCCCCTAAAAGTTATAGAACCTTAATGAAAATCACACCATCATATTCAGCGTATCAGAGAACCCTACTGTAGAGGTTTCAAGCTCCTATCTACAAAAATGTGGAATTTTACATTTTTTGCCAGAAGAAAGATCACGGATGCGTGTTTATTTGTTTGTTTGTTTGTTTGTTTGTTTTTTTTCCCCAGGGGTGATCGTATTGACCCAGTGGTCCTAGAATTTCGTGGGAGGGCTCATTGGAACGGAAATTAAAAGTTCTACTGCCCTTTTTAAGTGACCAAAAAAA